>KV751401.1:746070-769239 GCA_001698575.1 Mola mola
GCACCCTGGCCAGCGGCCAGTATTACACAACACAAAAACGGATGACGCACCGGTACAACCGCATACAAATATGTTTGGACCTCACTAACAAGAAGTGTTCCCTTTTTCCAAACTCTGATTCCAAGCAGATTCACACCTGAATGTACAGTCTCTAGCAGTTTTATGATATGTTTTCTTTTCTTTCCAAGAGTGAGATTTTATTCTTCTTAGAACATCCTGCGTTCTTTGATATATCCATCTTCACAACTTCAACTGTTTTGCCATGTTTTTGCAAGTTCTTAAGACAAATTACACACTGGTAGTTCTATTAAAAGGAACATGTTAAATTTAGCATTAACAAAAGATCAAGAGACTCAAAAATGTTCCTCTACATGAAGATTAAGATCATTCATTTTTGACAGAGTGCTTATGTTTCATTGGGCCAGCTAAATGAGGGGTTCATGCTTGTGACAAGGTCGGATGTAAAAATTGATGGTTTTTCCTTGACTGAGCTCGTTTCTTTTGCTAGCCTCTAGTCGATGTCTTGATGCACATTTGCGTCTGTGCAGTGATAGCGTTTTGAGAATGAAACAAAACAGTTCCAAAGATGCCAGAGGGCATCAGCGCAACAGCCTGCCACTCCTCACAATAAATCTATATAAAAAAGAAAGTCTGTGTATCTATCCATCTATTAAACTGTTTGAAACGAGATGTGTAGACGACGCGTACTGTTTCAAGCCTTATCTGAGCACCCTTTAGTGTCGCTGGCCGACCCACCAAGCCTTGATGCAGGTTTAGAATAACATGGTCAGTTTTAGCTGACTGATGACATCTGGTTTCAAATTACTGTAAAAACATATTCTTGTAAATCGCGCTGCTGTGCCCTGAGATTTTGATAGACAAACAGAAAATGCCCCCTTGGATGCTCTTATGGCAGATTAAATAAGATGAAGTGCCCACTTGGATGCCCTTTCAACAGGCAAAACGAGATAAAGTGCCCAGGTGCCAGTAGATAAAATGCGATAGCATATGCCTTCTATTCACCGTTGCCCCTAAAACATCTTAAGTCTGCCTCTGAACCACAAACAAAGTGCATGTAGTTCCTTTATTTTGGTAAGAGGCCAGATAGTTCTACAGCTGAAATCTTCAAGACTGAGCAAGTCACACCAAATCTAGAGGGACAAACAACACTATGTGTAAGATAAGTTTGATTTATAAATGAGGCCTCTGATCAAGATTTTAGCTGCTGTGTGTAAATGTGTCCAAAAACACACCTTTTAAAGGTGTGGTGGTCATTCCTCAAACACTCAGTCATTCACAGACTCACAGAGTGTAGCTCCCTCTAACAGCTGTTTAGGCAACACATGAGCTTATATCAAGAGAGGGTGCCAAAACTGTAATAAGCTGTTTTTCCTGGAAAAGGGAACTGGCAATTTCAACTTCCTCCAACAAATAAGATGAATAACACCTTTGTTGGAGGTGAAATCATTTAAAAGACAGTGAAATTAAATAGGATATTTGCTTACCCATCACAGGTCCGATGCTTTTTGGCCGAGATTGCGTCTCCTCGCCACAGTGCCTGAAACAAGAGACAGCAATCAGCTCGGTTCGCTCAGACTCAACTCTGTCCTGGGTCTCTTCAACAGTAGCCTCATCGCTCCACTCAAACCTGTTTTTCCACATTTTAGGCTAATTTTTCCATCCTGTACACGGTCCTGTCTGCCTCACATGTCACCAAAAATGTGGCAAGAAAGCTGAGGAGAGAATGAAGGATGAGCAGTAGGTTTCGCACCGACATGTCGGACAGACACACTCACTCACGGGTGGTGAAATCTGAGTCAGCGTATGCTTCAAGTCACACAGCCATCACTCAGCAGCTGAGACAGTAAACAAAGGCTTGACCAACAAATAGCGCATTTCTCATCGATTACTCTCTAATTGGTTCCCTGGTTGATAAAGTGAAGGATTGTGGGTTTTCTGTTTTACATTCTTACCTAAAAACTTAAGTTATTCACTGAGGCTTAAATCTGGCTGGTGATGGGGTTTTTTTGAGGATCAGAGGAACGTGGGAAGGATTTTCTGCATATTAGTACATCCCAAGAGCTTTTCATGACTAATCAATGAACAAGATTAAGTCAAAGAAGACCTCACAGCTCTGTAAAGGCTCTGTTAACTAAAGTGAAGATCAGGCAGACGGGGGAGCTTCTCGTCAGGGTAAAAACAGAACAAGCTCTAACTCAACTACAAGTGCGTTTATTTACCAACATCATGACCACCAACAGTAGGTGTGTGTGTTATTGTCATCAACAACCTCTATCCTTGCCTGAACAAATGGGACTGACAGCTGCAGCAAATGTGTCCAGTGTGACAGCAGAAATTGAGCAGACAGCAGTGAAGACTTCCAGCAGCTGAGAGGCAGCAGAACAACGTCACGACGGCAACATTTGTGCTCTCGTGTCAGCAATTAACACAACTGATGTAACACTTGCAGAACATCGCTGACCTATTGCAGGCCAGAAGAGGAAAATTCAAAACTCACAAAAGTCAAACCTTCAGCAGACAAAGAACCTCATTCTTTCCATACATAGTCCAGCTGCATTATTGTTACATATGTTTTATTTAGGTCACAGATTAAGACTTTAATGTGTGACATATTATTATTGAAGAAAACCTACTGAGCGGTTCTTGGTTAAAGCAGATGGCCACCCACACAGAGCCAGTGCTTGATCCAAGGTTTCTGTCCTCTTAAAGGAGGTTTTTTTACTTGTTACTGTCACAATGTGCTTGCTCATTGGGGAATGTTGGGTCTCTTGTGATTAATAATAAAATTAAGTGATGATCAAAGAGTTTGGTCTGGGCTTTTAATTAGCAAGAAGAACAACAACTTTAATAAGTCAACTTCAAATAACTGGTGCCAGCAAAGAGCGAACAAAACTGGCACCAAGGCCATTAACAAACCAACCAGAACTGTAAGACAACTATTTCTGTCATAATTAATGTTTGAGTTCTTCAATCAGTTAATCGTTGAGTCCAAGTTAATATTTGTGCCAAAGTTGAAGAATTTCCATCGAAGTGTTCCTGATATCACAAGAAAACATAAATCCTCCAGCCATGACTATCACCACGCATCTCTGATCAACCACTGATGTGGGCCAACTAACGGACGGCAGCACTTTTCTACTCAGCTTGGTCACTCAAAGCGCTCCACACTATACGTCAGTATTCACTCATTCACACACACATTCACACAGTGGTGACAGAAGCTGATCGGGAGCACCAATCACTCACACAGCAATGGTACAGCAAACTGGGGTTCATTATCCTGTCAGTAATGTCCCATCACTGCAGAACTGAAAAGGTTAAAATGACAGCACTGGACACAGACAGTTCCAGCGTTTGCTTTGACTTTAGCTCAGCCAATAGCAGCCTGTCATTCAGGAACACCTCATTCAAAGGTACACGCTTCAAGTTCTGTTTTTGCGTTATTTATTTGGATTCACAGCAGAGGAAAGGCTTTTTTTATTCACATTTACCTTCATGAATGCACAGAGAAAACACACACACACTTACAGCCACACACACACACAAAACTGACCCATGGCTCATCACAGAAGCTGCAAAACATCCAGAGAGCCTTACCTTCCTCTATAGAGATATCCACTCATGTTTCAGCTGCATGAATAAAAACACACACTCTTCAGATTCCAGTGTCTCTACCAGCTGCTCCTCAGCCGTCAGGTGAGTCGGGGTCCTCACACACCTGAAAAACTCTTGTTTGTCTCCCAGCCACAGAGTCAGACACGGCAGCCTAAGAGTTCCAGCCTTCGACCCAGAGCAGAGTGACCACAGTCAGGCTTTCTGGCTGTGAGGCTCCCCGAGGAGCGAGCCAAGCACCCAGGCAGCAATCATTGACGTGGCAGAGAGGAGCAGCAGGACCAGCAAAGAGAGGAGGAGGAGGTAAACACCGGCAGGAGCAAAGGTACACAGAGTCTGCCTGCCCGGTTAAGCATGAAAGAGGGATTTGTTTCAGCATGCTCCAAAACAGATGCTTCTCGAGGTGTGTGTGTGTGTTGGCATGTGTATTAACTGCACCACTTCCTGCCACTGCTTGTGAAATTGAGATGAACTGTAAATTGATTGGTTGTCTCTGGTATTATTTGAGGGCAGGGTGAGGCACAAGAAGAGCCTGTGTGTGTGTGTGTGTGTGTGTGTGTGTGTGTGTGTGTGTGTGTGTGTGTGTGTGTGCGCGCATGCGTGCGTGTGTATATGTGTGTTAGACCCCTCCTCCCCCCGCAGGTGTGTGTTGGACATGTTGGAGCAGGCATCCAGCAGGTAAAACAAGGTATGAAAGTAAGCTCCTCCAACACAAAACACACAGGGAATTGTTTAACATTTATGCCTGCAGTCTCTCTCGCTCTCTCTCTCTCTCTTAAACACACACACTCACACTCACTCTCACACACACATAATAATACCACATAAATGTAAATGTAAATAAACAAAGTCTGTTGTCACTGTACAAACAGAGCAGCAGCACTGAGCAGATTCAGACCGACAGGCAGCTCATCAAGTTCGAAGGGTTGGGGGGGGGCGTTCAGGCAAGGAACGTGGTGGGCCTGGCAGACTTCTAGATCAATGTACAGATATTCCTCTACGGTGCCTCTCTAAACGGGACATTATAGCCTTCTAGTGCACATTCAGAGAAAAAAAAAAAATCCTCATTTTAATTTTAATTTGAATTTTTATACCTTGATGGTAGCTTTGTGCATTCTGATTCTTTACAAGTGCTTTAATTTAACAGCTGAACAGCAAAACTGAAGAGTGTTTTTGATACTACAGTGCCTGAAGCACAACCGTTTGTAAACATGAACACCTGTAGCAAGAGGGAGTGAAGGTTTAGGAAAACAGATTCCAGCTGCAGTTAGTCAGATACATGCGCTGCCGAGTTAAAATTCAAAGAATCTGTGTCCATCTGTCTCTTGACCGGAGCGGTGCTATCCTTACAAACCTGCCTCACATTCCACACATACAGCTGGTTCCCTTAACAGAGTCGGCGGGCTGCAGGACCATCAGATGTTGCCCTTGCTGAGCGTTACGCAATCAACCGAAACAACAAGCCGTCATCCTGCATGATTCACTGCTCAGTTCACTTCTATGGTGTTTATTATTGTCTTTTAATCCTTCTGGACGTTAGCTTTCTTGCTGAGACGGCGGTTCTAAACCTCGAAGATAAGATCTGCCAGAGGGGTCTGAGGGCATCATGAGATGTGAGAAAAAACATTCCTCTTCATCTTCTCAACGTTTTTTTTTTTTTTGTTTAAATCATTTTTGAAGACTTTTAAAAAGTAAAAGGAAAAGGACAAACTGAGAGGGTACAATCATTTTTTGTAGTTCTGCAATCTGTAATAGTCTTTGCTTGTTTTAAAGGGTCACAAACCAAACAGAGAGAGACTGCAGACCCTTCCCCTGTTCATATAATTCTCTTTCATCTGACATGACCTGAATTGAAACACTATGTAGGTAGAGAGATATTGTGTAAAAGATGTGTCAGTTCATTGAGAGTGTCATTGAGAAAATCATGATGAAAATATAACTAGTTAATGTGGTTGAAACAGGATTCCAAGAGTGCTTCCCATAACATCCCTGATAAAAACCACAGCATAGCAGGAGACACGTCAGGGTGTCACCATAAAAGTATATGATCTCATGATTGATTTGCATTTGTTTGGAAAAGGCTGGACTCACAGTAATTGAGATATGACCCGCTGCTGCCTTTTCTATTCTAGTTCACACGTAGTTTGAAAGAGATTGCCTCCACATATGACATCTCATAATCCACCTGTGATCTGGTTTCATTTCTCCTTTCAGTGTGTTCATAAAATTAAATGTTTTTGTGCAGTCACATCCTTGTTCAAAAGTCAGAAAATGTTTGACAGTGAAGTAAGATGGTGATTTGGCATATTTACTTTAGTCATCAGATCACCTCAGGCTGACATATTGTTCTGGTTGCTTTTCTGAGGTGGTAACCAGCACACCAATCAGCTTCCTGGCTGAATGAGGGAGGGTGGGATTGACTGTAAGACAAGGAAGAAAAAAACAGGAAGGAGAAGAAAATAATGAGAGAGAAGAGGCACCCTGTAATTATCCTGATCACACCTTTCTGCCATGTCTCCTCCCTCACTAACTTACTCATCTCTGTTGAGACAGCTGTCAGTCACACTAAAGCTCCATCAGCCACTCCTGAAATAAATATTATAAAGGAGCACGTCAATTCATTTTACTCTGGAGTTAAATCTGGAGTTAAATAGGAGAATCTTCTAGTGAACAATTAAAAAAATAAATCACAAACCACTGATAATGGGAGAATGGCTCTTCCCTTAATTAATAACTGAATTAATTGATAATGAAAGAGATTGTTGTAGACCTGCTCCACTTAAATGGACAAATATCTGACAGCAGGAAATAAGCAATAGCTGAGCCCCACCAAACACAAAGTCTAAAACTGCCCCTAACAAAGCAGAAGACTCCACAGAACTCAACAAATCAAGTTTTGGCTCTGCTCTTCTGAAGCAAAATTCACCACTCAGAACCATTCAGCACTGAACCTGATGATGTTATTTCTCAAAATCTTTTAATGTGTTGAATTCTCTGATTATGCTTCTTTTGTTCTCATATGCAGTTTCTTTTTAACGTGACAATGAGTATCTTTGATCATTTTAGCTAGTTTAGTTTGGTATAGTATAGTTTATATGCACAAATTTAAGTCAAGGGGAAATAGTCATAAAAGTTTTTAGCTTAAACCATTAAACATTACCAATATGGATTTCCATGTGTAAATGGACAAAGTTTATACTGGTCTCCAGTAAGCCTCTATTATTAATTATTAAAGCTTGACTCATAAACACATCAGCCATACCAAACGGATTGTTTCACTTGGTAGCTGACTACAGGAACAACAGGAGCACATGTGGTAACTCTACACCACAAAAACCAACAAACCAACATGTTCGTTTCTAGCTGCTAGCATTAGCAATGTGGTTTTAAGCTCACCTTAGTCGGCTCAAAGAGAGATGAATGAATTAAGAAGTTGTATTTGTGGTTAGTCAAGAAAATAACTGTAAGAATATTTCCTTTCTTGACATTTTGCCACTTTGTTTTGGTTGCCTGTTAAACTAAACGCTAAAAGAGCTTGTGAAAGTCACCACTAGTATACATCTCCCAGCTGAAACTACAGGGAGCTATGGGTTTATCACTTCTAGAGGCACAACGTGGTATTAGCAGACAGGATGGGCTGGGGCTAGCTGGTGTGCATTTAAAACTTCAGCAAATTTCACTGCAACACAATACAAACACAACTCTGACATAATGTCATCAGTGCTGTTTTTTCACATTCTCATGATGATGCCAATGTTTGTAATTTTATGGAGATTTTAAACTAAAACTATGGATATATCTCACAAATCTCCCCTCTAAACCTTAATATCTCTTTTTCAACTTTACTATACACAGTGGTGGAGGTTTATAAGTTTTCACGAAGCTGCGATTTAAGCAGGAGCGAACGATTTAGCTGAGCGATAAGTGATGATTAATGATAACTGATAAACGATTTTTCAGTTATCTTGTCTAGCACTGCCTCTGACACCTGCTCCATGATGATTTTTTTTTTTTTCCTTTAGAGATTTAAATCTTAGTTTCCCTGTTGATCTGCCTCCACTTTGTTATTTTCAAGCTTCCTGACATCACTCTCATGATCATGAAGCGAGCTGTTCCCTGATCAGCTAATACCAAAAAATAACAGTATGCATAATGATTGTCTGGACGAGCCGATTTCATTTTTCAACCCAAAGTTTTGATTCGAGGTACGGCAGCAGACATCAGAAACTCATTTCAGTAATTGGAGTCATCCATCATGTAATGGAGGGAAAACCACCGTTTTGCTACGTTTTGCAGCTCATGCTGATAAAGTCAGGTGCTCTTTTATATAATCTCGCCTGGAGCAACTTCCTGTTATTCAGAATTCAACATGAGATTTAGAGGAACTTTCACCACCAGCAGGCACACTCGGATCCAATCCAGGGCCTGTGCTCCATCTTTTGCTGGGAGGAATGCAACTGTCTAATTAACTCGGCCAATTCTCTGCAAGCTGTCAATGAGCTTTTTTCAGAATGTGCAGCATTTTCACAGGGCCAAGAGCCTGTTGGAGGGAGTATGACTGACAACACACTGCAGTATCCCTGAAGAAGAGGAACACAAACTCAAGCATTTAGCCAGTAATTTTGTCCTGCAAATAATTCACAACATTCAATGGTCAAAGGCATTTATTATTAATAAGCATCATGCCAACCCCCATCCAGGTCTCATATTACCTCCCACCACTTTTACAAATAATCAATATCTCAGCGTGATGTTTTGCCTCGGGTGAAAAACAAAAACAAAAAAAGGAACATCTGAGCACAATTCAGAAGGATGGCAATTTGGAAAAATACTTTCTTTCTTCATGTTTTGCTTCTATAAAACCTTCAAAATAAGAAAAGAAACCTCAAAGCTTGAGTTCTTGTCTATGATGACTAGAAACATATTGACAGTATCATGTCCAGTTACAGAAAACTGATATTGTAATATCTGATTTCTGCCAAATAGAATATAATGTACTACGACATGAAAAAATACAAAAATAACAAAATAAAATCACCCCATACAGAAAATGCAGTGTCCTATTTTTGTATGGAGACACAATTTTCATAGTTAAGGGTATTTAAAAAAAAAAAAAGTACCCTCCATTGGTTTGAGGAGGGGTCTTTTTGGGAAAAACAGTAGTTATCTTAATAAACGTTATAACAGGCTTCCTCCCACAGTCCAACTGGTCACTCTAAATTGCCCCGAAGGTGGGAATGGTTGTTTGTCTCTATTTTTCAGCCCTGCGATGAACTGACGACTTGTACCCCACCTTTACCTGATGCTCCAGCTACATTTAGCATCACTTACTTCAGTGCCAACGAAAACCATCTATTCATCAGGAAAATGTAAACCTTAAGATCAGTAAATAACGTTGTTTTTGTACAGTAATGACAGCGAGGCCTTCCCCTTTAAATTGACTGATAGGAGGATGTTGTCGTAATGTTGGCTGAAAAGAGAACACTAGCTGGTGTAAGAAATATGTCAAGTTCCAGAAAATCAGTTTTGATTAATTATCCAAAATGATCCAATGTAAATACAGAAGCTGTTTTTCTTTGTTTCGTTTTATATTATTGGGGCAACATGGCAGCTCAACTTTAATCCATTATTGAATGATAAAGATGATGCCAATATCTTAGTTTTCCCACTTTTAATATATTTACTACCAAAGCAAGGTATCCAGACAATGACCGGCCTCCATTCATTCACTGCACAGAACAGCTGCTGGGTGTCTGTCACACATTCAGAAATCAATAAATCAATAGTGAACGGGACACAGTTAAGGGCTCACAGCCCATCAGACAGCTGTCACTCACTACCATCAACACACATAGAAGCCACTGCCAAACACTATGTGGCTCTGCTGCAATAAAAACAACTGTTCATATATGTCATTACTTTACTATTTAAAGTGACTGAACTCGATGCGCTGCTGTTACTATCTCTTGACTAATCCAAACATAGAGACTATGTTAGCACCCTGCATAGCCTCGGCGCCGCCTGTTTACCTCTCAGTTCACTGAAGTCGTGAGGCTCGGGGCCAGCAGTGGTCTCCTCTCCATCCTCCTCTGAGCACGGGGTCCCTTACGCACATCCCCGCATCACCGGCTCTCCGTTAACCCTCCATCATTTGATTCCGGATCCATCCGCCGGCATCATCCCGGATGATCATCTCAGGCCGGAGTCAGAGAGATGCTGAGGCTGCTGATGCTGATGCTCACACGCCGCCGATAGATCCCATTTTATCTCATTGGTCGGTGGCAGAGATGCCCCCCCACAGCACGACCCAATAAACAGCAGCCTGAATGTTCGCCCCCCAACATCAAAAGAAAGTGAACTATATGTTTGAGCCAGACTCACGTCAGGTGACCTGGGTTGACGAGAACAGGTGGGAAAGCCCGACCAACTGCGTCACGCAACGTATATCGATCATTCAGACCCTGAGGTCACATGCTCAGGGTCTGTGGTAGCTTTTTTATCGACAATGAAGACAAAAAATATTTTTTTTGTATTAATGAAAATATATATATGTAACATTTTCCATACAAGGGGTGGCGCAGAGGCGCACTGTCCTCACAGCACCTCACAGCAAGAAGGTCCTGGGTTCGAATCCCGGGTCAGGGCCATTCTGCGCAGAGTCTGCATGTTCTCTCTGTCTGAATGCGTTACTCCGGCTTCTTCCCACAGTCCAAAATCATGCAAAAATGTTGGTTACTCTTAATTGTAGTTCATATTTTTACTCTGAATTGCCCGTACGCGGGGATGGGAAAACCAGAAAATAAAAAAAAAATCTTGACATAATGGTGTAAAGAAATGTATAGCTTCTTAAAATGTGCCCACGCAAAACCCCTCCCACTTCTTCTTTACATTTCGTTGCGTATAAACCACCAGAGTCACAGTGTAATTATAACGCTCGATCTGTGTACACCGATTTCTATGTTCACTTCTCCTCTGTTATTTTTCATTATTTGTAGTCACACGATGACTCACGTCACTTGTTCTATTTTTTTCTCTCTAATTCCCTGTTTTTGTTTCCTCACACCCACCCGCGTGTCTGCTTCGTCACTGATGAGCCTGTGTCAACGATCGCTTTCGTGTCCCCTGGTGGTCAAAAGATGAACTACAGCCTTTGTTGTCCTTCCTCAAACTGTCACTTTGTTGAATCCAAAAAGTGTGTGTGTGTGTGTGTGTGTGTGTGTGTGAGATGACTTGGATGGATACATGTGGGCTCAATGTGTTTTCACAGTATGAGTGACAGAGTGTACTGGGAGGGACCCAGATGTTCTGTACACACATGCACCTACACATACATACACCATACAGTCCTTCTGACCTTTATCCTACATTGCATGCACACACTGTTGCACTGCAGACACTGGAAGATAGAGAGAAACATTTTGGTTAGCTAACATTAACTACTATACTAATTTACAGAACTCAAAAGTACAAATAACCCAACCTTTAATAACACAAACGTTTTAAATGTATGTAAAAAGTAACAATTAAAGAACAATTAAGGGGATTTACAGTACATTGTTTCATGAGTCTCCATTTTAAAGCAGGACACAAAATGGTTGCTGACTGGATTTAGGATCTGTTAACAGCTAAAAAAAATAACACTAAAACAACCACCTTTCTAATAAAATACAAAACATAACAAAATATTACTACTAAAAATGATAATTTAGAAAAAAGAGAACATGATCCACAAACTAGAAGAGTCACACCTGGTCTGGCAGGATAGCCTTAAAGTATACAGGAAGGCCTTTGGCTATGCAAGAAAACATTACTATTCAGCATTAATCAAAGAAAAAAATATAATCAATCTATCCCTTGTAACAGTTTATATGTCCCAGTCTTTTAAAGTAGCTGTAATTAAACCGCTCCTAAAAAAACCTACCCTGGACCCAGAAGTTCTAGCCAACTATAGACCAATATCCAACCTCCCCTTTCTTTCAAAGATTCCAGAGAAAGCAGTGGCTAAACAACTATGTGGCTTTCTTCAGGATAATAGTCTATTTTTTTCAAGCATCACAACACAGAAACAGCACTGGTATAAGTTACAGATAACCTCCTCACTGCATCTGATGAGGAACTTATCTTTGTACTAGTGTTATTAGATCTTAGCGCAGCTTTTGACACTATTGATCATCACATCTTACTACAGAAGCTGGCACACCAGATTGCCATTAAAGGATCTGCTTTAAGATGGTTTAAGTCCTACTTATCTGATAGATGGAATTTTGTTCATGTATTAGGTACTGTGTTTGGACCAATACTATTTACTCTATACATGCTTCCTTTAGGTAATATTATTAGAAAGCAATCCATGCATTGTCATTGCTATGCAGATGACACACAATTATACTTATCAATGAAGCAATATGAAACCCATTAGTTAGCTAATCTTCATACATGTCTTAAGGACATTAAAAACTGGATGTGTCATAACTTTTTAATGTTAAACTCTGACAAAACTGAAGTCATTGTGCTGGGCCCTAAACAGAAAATCATTATCCAACAACATAGTTAATCTGGATGTCACTGCCTTGGCCTCCAGCACCACTGTCAGAAACCTGTCAGTATTTTAACTCACATGTAAAACAGATTTAAAGGACGGCCTTCTTTCACCTCTGTAACATTGCTAAAATCCAGCACATCCTGTCTCAACAAGATGCAGAAAAACTAGTTAACGCATTTGTTACTTCCAGGTTGGATTACTGTAATTCTTTTTTTTCAGGCTGCCCTGATAATATTTTAAAGACTCTTCGGTTAATCCAGAATGCAGCAGCGTGTGTACTGACTAAAACTAAATCATACACCATATTTCCCCCGTACTGGCTTCTCTGCACTGAATCCCAGTTAAATCCAGAATAGGATTTAAAATCCTTTTCCTCATCCACAAAGCTATTCATGGTCAGTCACCATCTTATCTTAACCCTATAGTACCCTATCACCCATCCAGAACCTTACGTTCCAATGATGCAGGGTTATTGGTGATCCCAATAATCTGCAAAAGTAGAATGGGAGGTAGAGCTTTCAGCTATCAAGCTCCTCTCCTGTGGAGTCATCTTCCAGTCTCGGTACGGGAGGCAAACACACTCTCTGATTTTAAGCGTAGGCTCAAAAGCTTCCTTTTTGATAAAGCTTATAGTTAGGGCTGGTCTCTCTAGAACCTAGTTATGCTACTATAGGCTTAGGTTGCTGGGGGAACACTTCATGATGCACTGAGCTCTCTTCTCTGTCCCCTCTGACTCTGCCTCCATCTCTGGTCCTCTAAATGTCCATATCCTAACAAAACATTATACTAACTTCTTCCCTGGAGTCTTTGTTCTTCATCACCCTTCAGGTCTTTCTAGGTCACGGTGGGAGCTTCTGCTGTGGTCCTGCCTGATGCCTACTACTCACATTAGGACAGAAGATCCTGTGACTTGGATCCTGGGCTTGATTGCCCAACCTAGCCGATGGATTGCAATGACTTCTGGACCAACATACTATTTACATACGATTTATAGACTAATATGAACTCAAATATTCTTAGTAAACTGTTATTGTCATGTTGTTGTGTTCTGTACAACTGACATCTTTTGCACATCTGTCCGTCTTAGGAAGAAGGATCCCTCCTCTGTGGTTCTTCCTGAGGTTTCTTATTTTCCCTGTTTAGGGTTTTTTAAGTTTTTCCTCACCTGGTTCGAGGGTCTAAGGGCAGAGGGTGTCACATCCGTACAGTTTGTAAAAGCCCAGTGAGATAATACATAAATTGTGATTTTGGGCTATACAAATAAAATTTTATTTGATTTGGTATGTGGCGTGTGTGTACAGACTTCTCAATGTAAATGTGTGCACTGCCTGTGGGCGTGCAGACATGTGGATGAATGAAGTCACGTTTATGAATATTTGCTCAACCAGAATGTTCAGCCCTCCCATCCTTCTCCTGCTGTGTTTGTTTGAATTTGTCATAATTGTGTATGACAGTCCGGCTGATGTCATGACGTTTCAGTTGACTGTTAATATTAGCTCATTGCTGCTCTCTGAGCTGATGATGTGATCAAAACCTTAATTTCTGGAGGACACACACACCCATTACAAACACGTTTAGCAAATATATAGACTTAAATCCATCATTTTTCTAACAAATTACACTTTCATCACGTGAGGATATGTGGAAGTCCCATTATAAAGAAATAAAAGATAACATAGTAGAAAACATAATTTTCTTCCTTAGTAACAAAGCAAATTACTAGAACAATCTCAAATGTTCCATTCACAAGACTATTAGACCTGATAAGTTAGTGACAAAACACATAACTTTAAAGTAGGCAGACAAACTGGAATTTAAGGAACCTTTAGCATTTAGCAACACCGACAACCTCTCAGGAGAGACACAGGGAAAGTGGCTGGGGGGTTTTTATATGAGGAGCATGTGATTGTCCCTGACAAAGGGCAGGAAACTCTTAGGGCATCTGGTGGAGGGTGAGTGAATGACAAGGAACCCAAACAAAATGGAAGCCCAATAGTTTTGTGTTTTAGTTATTGTTTGATGAATGGATTTGTGTTTCTAAGCGTACCCTGAGTAATAAGGGCTCACAAGACACGACGATTGGGTTGTTGCAGTACTTTGTTGTCAAAATGAGAAATATATTTGGAACAGAGGAGGTAATAGATTTCTACCCTGAACAACCAAACAATTTGACAAAAATGTTATATGTTAAATCAAAGTAACTGCAAAAACATGGTAAAGTATGGCAAAAGTAGTGTGACCACAACTTGAATAAGAACAAAGGTGCCTAAATGCAGCAGTAAGCTATAGTAGTTAGTTTCCCTAACTGGAAATGACATTCTAGAGAATGCAGACTTCACACCATACCTTCTTGGTATGCATTTGAAGATAGGCGCTGTCAACACAACAGATTCATATGACCGTCCTCCATGCTTCTCTCATTCAGTCCAAACTTAAAAGAATATTTCAAAGCTAAGTCTCAACAAAGTAACCATGTCCTTGAGCGCTGCCACCTTGTGAAACATGGTGTAAAGTAACTGCAAGTGAACTGCTGGAAACCCATTTGAATAGAGCAAAGCATTATAAATTTAAAGGGAAATTTACCACTCAAGAAATCCTTCTCAAAACTATAAGTGGAGCAGTGCAATTAGTTTACATGGAGTTCACCGAACAGCTACATAAGCATTCGTTCCTGTTTGTTACTTTTGTTTTAATTTGTAGTTTGTTGTTTGTTGTTATTTTGAAGGATTTTTCTTCATGTATTTACATTTTCTCCCTCTGCTCCTTGCCCTCCATTTTAGATTGTTCAACCCCGCCTTGATTTGTTCTTACTGTGTCTTGCTGTTTTGCGCTTCCTTGTGTTAAGTTATATACTCCCTCTGTTTGCCGGATTTCCAGATTGTTCCATGCTTCTGTTCTAAAGTTTAAAGAGTTAAAAACTGGTTGGTCCCAGTGTCTTGAGTTTGATTTGGCTTCACTTTGGAGACTTTAGCTTTTAGATTTTTGACTGTGTCCCTTTCTGGATCTCTCTGCCTTCTTGGACTGACTCCTGTTATTGACCCATGCTTGTTTTGAGAACTGTGACCTTGCATTAATAGATATAACTACACTGAGTCATTTCTATCGCCATGTTCTGCACTTAAGTCCAAGGGCCTCCAAATGCACACAAGAGACTATACTACCGTCAATGCTTAGGTTATCAACAATTAAATATCTATTTTATAAGAAGACGTTTAAAGCAAAATCAATATTTGCAAAAGTGCAGTTTCAGTCAACAGTGCTTGTTTAAAAAAAAAAAACAACAAACAAGCCATTAGACACCCATCAGGGTGGGATTTTTAAGTTATGTTTGGTGTCAAAACTATCAGCAATGGGTAGGACCCAAATGCTAACACCGACTCCCAAGCCCTACAACAGATTAAAGATGTTCCATGTAATCAACTCATTCAGAGAAAGAAATATCAAGCCGAATGACATTTCACTGAGATCAATAGGTAAACCAAGCTGCCATTTTTGGCTACAACATTATGTAGTATTGCATAGTCAACACCAATGGCAGTTAGAAATGATTTATTTTGATTGGATGATACATCTATGATTCGTTTTTTGTGGGTTACAGTAAAAACCACCAATCCCCAATTTTTGCTTCACTTTCTTCTCTAACTCATTATATCTCAGTACCATCATTCTAGGTTTCTAACTCGGTGGAAAGATCCTCTGCAGCACTGTAGTGGAATTATGTACATAGTGGGCGCAGAGTGGGAAATAAAGATGAAGCGGAGTTGTTCCTCAGGGGAAGAGAGGCGTCAGCAAGATTTTGTGAGGCCTGTTAAGACTGATGACAAGCCAAAGAAAAACAGAATTCCTCAGAAGTAAAAGTACAGAGCTGAGGAGCACATCGTCCAACTGAAAACATTTGGCCGATTTTTGATGATAAGTCCCTGGTCATAATGTATTATCATGACAGTGTTCCAATTCAAAATCAACTTTCTTCTCTGCCAAGTTGGTCTCTGTCATGGAACCTTTGATTAAAGCAGATCAGAACAGACAGATTTTGGAAGCTGCTGCGTTGTTTTCTTGGCTGCTCAGCAGAACTTGAGGCTCAATTCAGATTGTCATGCTGTGTGTCCAGGAATTATCTGTGCTTTCCTGTGCCTGTGCAGCAGAGCGGGAATGCTAGAAGGATCCATTACAGGAGTCCAAACTGTTGGTTCAGAAAGAACGGCGTTTAAGTGAGGTGATGTCCTAGTGATTTTTCAGCAACCCTGGAGGAGGTATATAGGTTAAGTATTCAAGTTCAATTAAGTTTGAAGGAATCGGAACAGACACTTAATTCGTTTGAATGAATTCATCCCACCACATATAAAAATGGACAACATGAGAGCTGACCAAAAGCGAAGACAAAATATGTTGATAGCTCCCTGGTGGCTGGCTGCAGCATAGCTCATAACCCCTCCCCCTCCGTGCTAGCTGATGGGACATGGGTCAAACTAAAAATGAAATTCAGGTACAAGTCAATAAATATTTCCCGAAGATAGTGTCTGCCATTTTAGTTAGTTCTTATCACTCTGATGCTGGGTCAATTTGATGCCTTTCATATTCATTGATATTATGAAAAGGGTGGGAAACATAATGATGACAGCTGGGTCTGGTGGGTGTATGGACAGTAGACTGCTCTGTCACACTCATATCTGTCACCTCTGAGGCAACAGCAAGTGGGAACTAATTTTCACTTACACAGGGGGACACAAAAATATATTTACACATGTAAATACGCAAAAGAAAAATATAACATATAAATGATGATAAAAGTAATAAAATAATGAAAATGCAATATGTACATAAGCAATTGCAGTACTAATTAAGGTTTTATTTCATTCAGATAGACCCAGGTACTGCTAGGGTGCATTCTAAATGGAACACAACCTTAATAAATATTATTAATTACATCTACAATATGTTTTATGTGCCATTTCAGGCCATTATCACTGCTGTGAAAAAGTGTTATCGGTCCAAAAGTCAAAGAAATATTTTCATACCGGACACTTTTGATCCAGAGTGGGACCATCTCTTTTCAGAACCAGGTAGGATTTTATGGTCCGGGCTAAGGAGGAGGTTTCGCACCTGTCATTTTGGTTCTGGTCAAACTGAAAGGTCTAAAAGTCCATTTCACATCTTTGCGCCACAAACACCAGGAAAGAAGAAGGTTGACCTAGACGCAGACTCGGCAGGAGGAAGAGGTATGTATATGATGTGTGATTTATTGGACAAAGGCAATGCATGTCAGAGGCAGGAATCTGTCAAAACCAAAAATCACTCCACACAGGGCGAGTATATACAAAAATCCAAACTCCAAACTCCAAACTCATATATAACATATATGTCCATAATTACCACGAAATGAGGCGAACTGGCAAATGAACAAATCAGACAATCACAGAGGAGGGAATTACACAAAAGAAGTGTGCAAACCTTCAGCTACTTCCCCACTCTCAACGGCAGCACCTGCACAGTCTTCATCGCCTGTGTTTATCTGTCTCCCATTTTGTCATTCACAAATTTCATCAGCTTCTGACTGTAGCCATATTAATCCCCTGTAAATTGGGCAATGTTCCACTCAGTAGTTTTAGAATGACTTTGTTCAAATACACAGACACATGGACAGACGGATGGGTATGAAAACAATAAACATGTAACAAAAGTCTCATCATTTCATTGCAGAAATTCTGTGTATTCTATCTTTGAACTAAGAAATAAAGAAAATAATCCAGAAATGTTGCTGTTTAGTGATTAGAAAGGAGTCCACAGGGGGGAACTCATGTCTTCAGCATTTGTTAAACCCTGGCAGGAACCATAACACTAACCAAAAAAAATCTACATCTAAAACCGCAAAAAGGACGTTTCTTTTGAATTTAAATCACATCCTCATTAATTCCATGCACAAATGTGCTCAGCAGATATATTCCACTCCTCCTCTTGATCTGGAGAACGTCGAGCCAAGGCTCGTTGCTCTGAATTTATGAGTATGGATACAGCAGCCATGTCTCCAAAAAGCAGCTAATCAAAGTACAGTCTCGGGGTGTCTGTCAGATTGTGATGGTCAGTGGAGATCACTGGAACTACAAAAACAAAGAAGCATAACAGCCATCTCCTCCGAAATCGACTTCTCAGCAGTGACACACTCTCAGGTATTATATTAAACACCATCGTTAAATGAGCACAATGCAAACATTTCCTCTCGGCGTGGAGCCCGTCGGGCGCCTGCCACTTTAACTAAATGGATAATTGAGAAAAAAATAAACTGTGGGGTCCACTAGCTGCAGGCCAGCCTGGACTGCAAGTTAGTGAGTGTGTGTGAATGAGAGAAACAGAGTTGCGCGTGCACAGCCACCAGCGGAGGAAAATTGAAGGCAGATTTTCCACGGCAGGCGTTGGCTCGAGAATTGCTCGCTTTGGATGGGGAATTTGCTCTGGCACGAGATGTGACAGTGATATTCATTTCAGAGCTCGGCCCCATTTATACCAAGCTGAACACACACGCACACACACACACATACTCAGGCCTTGGCTGAACCAAAACTATTACAGAAAACTCAAACTGCCTTCAAAGGAGAAAAAGAAACATTCCTTGTAACCTCAAATCTAGGCAATGATCAAAAGGCACTCTCTTTCAAACACATACACACACACACACACGCATGCCCAGCTCTTCAACATGTGCCCACATTGGGCTGATTTGATCCAAGCCTGGTGTCGTGTTTCTCCCAGTAATCATCTCAAACTGGCCGGAGTGGAGCCCGTCAGAGGAGGGTCTAGTTTGCGTTAGAGCTGTGTGAGGAGGAAAACGTCACAGACGCACGAGTATCATTCCATCCCAGAAAAAAACAAATTAAAGAACTCCACTTTCTCTCTGCTGAGAGGATTTAAACTCCCCACAGAGTGTAAATATCCTTTAAAAGTTATTGTTTTTGTGTGCGATAGGTCTTTACAGAAACACTCTGATTTGAATGACTTTGTAAGACCGTTACATAACATGTGTGTTAGAATTAGTGTTATAAAATGTGACTGTAGCATTACATTTCAAAATGCTCCAGATATTAAAATTTAGTCATATATTCACAGATTTAAAATTAGAATTTTGTGACTTTTTGTTAGGCTTTCTCATTGGAGTAAAAGAAGGATTTTGTTGGGGGAAAAAAATCATGGTTCTATTCTTCAAAATTTAGGTAAAATAATTGTTTTGAACCCTATAGTATTCACAACTGTAAAAGGAAGTCTGTAACTGTCAGGTGTGGGTTTTGTTCTAATGAAACATGCATACATGTCCACTAAAACTATATTAAATCACCAGAATTGAAGTCTTATTTTCTACACCGCAGCGAGACTAATTCAGTTCAAACCTGCTTGCTAACTAAGAATCCATCTGATGGGGAAGACTCAGACATGAGAATAGCTACCGATGGGATGTTTTTGATTGTTTGTTTTGTGTTTTTCTTGAGAATTTTACATTGTAGCATTTCAAAAACACACTTTAGAAGAAGTTGGTTTCTCACTCATCAGATTAGAATGTGGTCATGCTTACGTCATTAGTTGAGGGACGGTTTGCTCTTCCTGTTGGTCAGCAGCTGCTGACCTGCAGCTGTGTGGCCTGTCAGTATCCAGCAGAGGGAGTAAGACAGTTGATAATCCCTCTCAAGTTTAAACACATCAGCTCCACTGTTCAGAGAGAAAATCTGGTGCTTGTCACACTTTTGCTTTCCTGTGTAAACAAAAAAACACATTTTTCCTCTCACCTTCGGATACATTTTCCTGTGAGTTGCACGGTTTTGGAGATATAAGCTTTAGAGATGTCGGCCTCCTCTCCAATATAATGGAAGTAGATGACAGTCAAAAGCGATGTGTCTTCCCAGATATCATGACCTGAGCTTGCCATGAGCAGTTTAAGGGGAGAACAAATGGAAATGTGCAACTCCTTAATGGATTAAAGGTCAGCTAACTAGGCTAACTAAACCGAGCCATGGATGATGCCATTCATGTTTCCATCCCACCTTGCCATGAGCCGGGGCCTCTCACACGTACTCGGTGATATTGAAAGAAGCTAGTTTCTCTGTGGTTTATAATAGGTAATTAAGAGGAAAACTGTATAATTTGGATTTTGGGCTGAACTGCCTGTTAAACACTTACAGTGTGTCTTTTAGGCATTTTATTGCTTCATGTTGCTTTTAAAGGACGAGTTTTTTCAAAACTGTCCTGTTGAAGGAATAATGTAATATTCGCAGTGGCCAGGATAAGTCTGTGCTCTTGCGATTTTGTACATTTTTCGAAGGTCACACACGTGTTCTGCTGCGAGGGACCGTATTTCCTGTAAGAGATCAAGAAAGTCCTCTTAAAATAGCTCATGTGCCATGAGGGAAACTGAGCCCTAGCGATGATTACACAGCGATGAGGTCTCGGAAGTCTCAGAGCTCTCGTCATGTCATTCACCGTAATTCATGTTTTGGTTGTTGAAACTCAGCACACAATTAAAATGCTAATTCACCCAGGAGCAGAGCGGTCACAACAGCAATTTAACTCAAGCCAGAAGCTTTTATCACACCATAATTAAGTTACCTCCAGGAGGACACAAAAACTATCTTTGTCACTGTGTTGCACACGGCATGAGAAAATACAGTGCATAACATTTAGTTTTGTACAGACAGCCTGTACTTTAGAACTTCAACATTTGGAGTGAAAAGAAAAATGAAACAGAGCTTTTGGGGCAATCATGAAAGGATCATTCAGATTTGTTGAATTTTAACCAAACTTTGTAAGTTTCATTGTAATTTCTGTCAATCATTTTTACAAATTAAGATCCACCACCTCAATCCAAACACTTTTCGATAACTAAACTATCGCCCGAATTCTAATAATGAAAAACATGTTCTATTTCCTTGTTTTTCCATCTTGATTGTATGTGACAATAAAGAATCTTCCTCAAAGAGCACCTGCTGGACCATTGTAACTGTATAAGCTCATTTACAACCTGTCTGATCAGTTTTGGACTTCATCAGAGTGATTTTATGATGTAACCACCGCATTGTTGGCACAACTGATAAAAATGACGCCGTAACTTCAAAAATAAAACTATGCAGCAGTTTGAGCTTGATAAACTTGTTTAAAAAAACAGGAATGTTGTTTTATTAGAGATACTGGATAATGTCCAATGACTAAACAGGCAATATATACTATGTTTGCTTTAACTTGTCATTATTGAGTAAATATATAATATTTATATTGAAAGCAAACCAATCTAAACATGATGTTGTCATTTTAGTTTATTACCCTCTTTTATTAATGCTGCCACCAGACTGAATTTTTGAAGGAGACATGAATGAAGAGATATTGTTCTCCCCAGTCTCTATCCCCCGGGTAACAGTGAAACAAATTAAATAACTGTCGAAAAGAAATAAACAGACATGACAAAGAGGTATGACATGAAAAAAAAGTGGATAGTGGTGTCACTTTGATTCAGGAAGTAATAAAAATGCCATATACAATTCTTGAACATCATCCACAAACAATGTAATTCTGAGCTCGTGTCTTGTCGGCCATTGTTGCGTTGCTGCAAAATAAGCGATGAACCAGAGTTCACGTTCTCCGACTTCAAGGACAATTTATCGACCACTGAGGCAATTAAACTTTGTCGAATCCTGTGAATACTCATCTAATCAGACAAAGTACTTTTAAGGGATGTCCAGTGCGAAAAGACAATAGGAGGTGGTGGTAGCATGGACCCATTTCTGGTAAAGACATTTATGAACATTGACTTTTTAAGTTTGGGAAGTAAAAACAAAAATCTATTTTACATCTTGTATCTTATTTTTTTTTAAATGTTTACCCTGACTATTGTGTGAAGATGGAACAACACATTTGTCTTGACTAATATGTAGTGTCGGTAGGGACAAATGTAGCCTTGTGCAAGTTTTCTGTTTGACAATTAGCAACTTGTGCGTTTCAATGTAAAACAATTGTGGATATTTGCAAAAGATACATCTATGCCTCCCGCAAAAATATAAAAATATGGCTAAACCTTTCTTTATGTAAAAACAAATAAGCCAAATAATGGTCCTTTCACCCCAGACATCCACTATTTGTACATAGCAATAGCAGGTTTTCTTTGTTTCTGCAGAAAAGCAACGAGTTGTTGATGGAGTAGAGTACAGATGGTCGTCAATGTTAACCTTGAGATGGCAGATTGGAAGCTAATTATGATTCAATCCAACAGAAGGTAAAGTCAGGCCCTGCATCTGTGTTTATGAGGAGTGTGTAATAATAGTGACTATATCACACAAACAGTGCAACATCTCAGTCAACTCCACTTTGCGTGGAAAGTCCACATCGCGGGACATTCTTCTGGTTGTTCCCCCAAAACCACACACTGTTAGCAGCTGTGCAGTATTTCACTCCTATTTTCTCTCTCCGAGCTCTTTTCCAAAACCACCCATTAATAAAGCATTTGTGATCGTGTGAAAACAACAGCAGAACTAAGATCAATACTGAAGAGAGAGAGAGAGAGAATGAAAGAATACAGAGAGAAGAAAAACAGAGAGAAAGGGATGAAAGAGGAGAAAAAGGTGGATGTTTTAAGGGAGAAGGGTTAAGAAATGCTCTCCTTCCTGCTCTCTCATACACACACACTCTCTGCATGCAGACTCCCAGCCCCTCCCTCGCTCTCACTGTCTCCTCTGTAATGAGCTCCAGATGTGCTGCTGAGAATGGGGGTGGGTGGGTGAGGGTGAGGCGAGAGGAGGAGGTGCGGGGGGGGGGCTGCCTTGTATGTCATGTGCTGAGGCGTGGAGAGACACTGTCCGAGGGGACGCTGTCAGCACTGATGGAGTGGCTGGGGGGGGGGGGGGGGGGGGGGGGGGGGGGGGTCAGAAAGATCTCCACATCTGGAATCACTTCAGGTCAGCCTGGGCCCTGGCCATGAAAGGTGAGACCGGGCGCCTGGCAGGGGAGAGGGGGCGACAGGGGTC
>KV751401.1:769367-782746 GCA_001698575.1 Mola mola
TACAGTCAGGAGTAGATGAAATCAACAAAGCAGCTCATTTTACCTGCTAAAACTAAAAACACACAGGAAGAGCTTTATCAATTCTTTCAATCCATAAGAGGAAAAACTGCAGAGGAAGAAATGGCCTTTTAAAAGGCCTGTGCACATTTTAAGTGCAGTGAAACTCCGACGCTGGAGCGAATGAGAGTTTTCACGCTTTCATGAGGATTTCCCTGCTCTCAGATCATATGAATGATCACATGCCAACAAAACCCCCTCAGACCTCATACGTTACTCAAAAAGTGAAAAAAAAAAGTAGTTTCAACAAGTGACAGTGAAGGTGAGAGATTCTTACCCACCAACACACATCTACACTGAAATACAGTCAATGCTCACATACTGATTGCAATTAAAAAATGGAAATACTCTCATAATGAAGAAAAGTACAAAGTTTATCATTTGGCCTTGAAGCACCAAACCAGATGTAAATATCATCAGTGACACAAACAGCAACGTTTAGAGAATAAAGAATCCTGAAACAGTCAAAATATATTCACTTTAAGTCCAAATGTAACAAAAAGACATTAAGAATTTAGAGTATATTGAAGAATATGTGTGACGATGTGATTAAATGTTGAACTGATAAAAAAAATAATAATAAATCTGAAAACTTTTCAAAGGGAGTTCAGTCTGTGAGAACGAAACAAGGCAGTCTGTGACTATTGTGAGTTTTAAACAAACCAAAAAAAAAAAGACATTTATCCTGGCTCTTTGATCATGTGACCACACCTGCGGAGCACTTTTTGCCTGAAAAAAGAAAACATCCACCGCACTTTGAGATCACTTCAGCAGCCCATGAGATTGCGAGTTTCCACATGTTAACAGAAAACACCTTGTGTGACAGCCACAGAGTTAAATAAGGCCCCAGGGGCCCCTACAAAATGAAGAGAGGATTTCCTTGCTCAATATTCCCTTTTTTTTTTTAGATGGAAATTTCAGGTAATGTTAATCAGGAAAAGAAAAAAGATTCACTTAAAATATTGATTTTTTTTTTTTCTGCCCTTCTGAATTGGACACTGTGTCATTGCTTGAAATGCATTTTTATTAATATACAAGATTTTATTCTGTTACAAATAAAGGATATCATAAGACATGATGAGAATCTTTTATACTGGACTATTACAGGAAAATCAAAATGCACTGAAAATGTTTGCTTGTCAGTGGTATAACATGGAAAAGAAATGCAGACAAACAAAAGTAAATCTTTTAAAGAAATTGCATAAATGTCAGAAGTTCTTATCCTTGTTGATTTTAAAAGTGTTTTTGATCCCAAATCTGGAGTTTTATCCACAGCCAAGGGGAAACAGGAGCTCCACGTAGTCCATACATGAGTCTCATCTCTGTGATAACAATGAAAAACGCCCTCCATTTGTCAAAAACGTAAAAACTATGCAGATATTCAGCTACAGCATCCCGTCTGGATGTCTTTTTACAGAGTTCGGTGATCCATCCATCCACTCCAACATTTAGGTGAAATAGACTCAAGGCGGCTCCAGAACAAAGAGGAGACGCAGCGATCCAACATAGGTGGGATGGTGCTCGTCCCAGAGACAGTGTCTGCCTGCAGGGTACAGCGGTAGCGGGTGTCCCCTCCCCCCTCCGGCCTCCCCTCTTCTCAGTTGACTGTGGGCACCTGGTTCAGGCTGTACTCCTTGGCTTTGAGCCGCAGGTTGGCAATGCTGTTGGCCATGTTCATTCCCTGGGACGTGTTGGTGTTGGAGCAGGTAGGCGGGTAGGTGGCCATGGCACTGCACAGGGGGGAGAGAAGAAGAAGGGAGGGTTACATCACCTGCGGCTGACAGTGAGCTGAAGCTCAGTGTTAACTGCAGCTGTGGAAACATTAAAAGGGAAGGCCTCACTGATCATGGTGAAGAGGCGAAATCTGACGTTAAGACGCCCAAAAATCACAGAGGAACTGAACCAGTGTTTCTGCACATTTTAACCACGAGCGCGTTTTCAGAGCAATTTGTTTCAACTTTTACTTTTGTTACATTACTCTCACCTTCAGGATCTCAATTAAGTTCTAAAGGAACATATATTCCTTAGTGATGGTGTAAATACCTTCTCTTCTAGTGTATTTGGCTTTAGGAGACTTAGGAGGATTAGCTGTATTTTATCTTTGAGACATTTTATGTTTCGTTTTTACGAATGCTTCGTTTTACACAAAACTTCACGTGACGTCCCATTAACATGGAAGTGAGGTGAGAATTAATAAGTGAATTTTAATTTTTGGGTGAACTGTTCCTTTATGTGACAAATCCAAACAGACGTCACTGGATTATAGTTTTTATTCTAAAATGTTGTGCTCTTTTAATTGCTTGATATTATTTACTTGATGTTTTTTTTTTGTGGTTTTTCACCTTGTGAAAACGTTTAAGATTCAATGCTGAAATGAGTGAATTCATAAAAATTCTCTTGTGCTCTTCGTCTGCGGATGGAGTTAGATGACGACCCCTCACATCTAATATGTGTTTCTTTAGAATCAGACAGAACCAGATCTAATTTGTGTTAGCTCTTACTAATACGAATCGAATCAAATTTGTGTTCTTCTGAGCCCCGGGACTTTTTTTTGCTTTTTGTTTTAATGCCAGCAGTCAATTTACTTCAAAAATGCTTTTAATGTTGGTGAGCATCTCCTCTTGTTATCCCGTTGATGTCCTGCGCGCTCCTGTAGACTTGACTGAGTGCTTTTCGGTTAGGGGTGAGTGAAGGATACGAAACCAGTTATTCTTGGCTAAAAGTAAAGTTATTTAATCCCAGTTTGATCGTTTTGACTTTTGTCTCACAATTTCCCCCAAAAAAGGAGAGAAAAACAACAGTTTTAACAAATAAAATTTTCCACATGTTGCTATTCCTCTTCTGCAGACTTCAGGTAATCAATACAAACAAAAAACAATAAAAGGTCAAATTAAGTATAAAGCTGATTTCATGAATTCTTTCTAGATTCATCTTTGCCCTCAGCAGGCATGGATAAAGACATTATGGGTTTTTTAAAATCTTTTTTGAAGAGGAAACTGAAAATGCGAACGTGAATCTATTCTCTGAGATGATATTTTCTGCATCAACTGTTTTGTGATCAGTCATCAGTGTGAGATGAATCAGCTGAATCAGATGAATGTAAAAAGTCTGCACTATGTCACGACACAACAGCAACATGACTTCACAAATAAAAACAGACGGATTCTCTGGATATCTTTATCATGTTTATGTTGATCATCTATTAGCATCTATTTGTTTCACAGAATATAAATCATGTATGATTGTGTCAGTGGAAAAACACTTGATCAATGCTTGAAAATAGGCTGAAATGTGCTCAAATACTGGTCAGAACCTTTGAAGACACAAAGAGAGCTCAATTTATTAAAATTAAAGTGACAAATTAATGCAAATCCATTAAAAAAACAAACAACATAAAACTCAAGACATACAAACAGAAAAATGTAAACATAAGAGTTGAAAAAGGTACTAAGAAATGAAAAACAGCAGCATTCTCCTTTAAAGGACAATTCAGCAAGTTTTTCGTTTCAGAGGAAAGAACTCAGTGAAGTAAAGTGAAGGCGTACTTGTTCTCTGAGGGCAGCATTTTCTGTGGCACTCGCACTGGCCCCCCCTCCGGCATCGGATACCAGCTTTAGGACAATATACAGCAAGCGTTAGCACCACATTAGCATCATTCCTGCGTCACAAAAGATTTCACGCGCCGTTCTGTGGCACCATAAATCATTACCAGTGAAACCAGAGTCACAAAAAATGTTGCCCAGTAGAGTTCGGCCTCTCTGTTTCATTATCTGGTGTCATGTGGGGGGTGACGAGGATTTCATATGCTTTGTTTTCACGTTAGCACCTCGTCAGGAGGAGCTGGAGCTGCTCCCCCCTGTACCAACTAAAAAAGAAGGAGAAGAGGAAGAAGGGGAGGCTGAGGAGGAGGAGGAGGAGAAGGAGGAAGGTGGAGATTGTGTGCAGAACTGGAAGAGGGAGCTACTGAGGAGGAAAATACTGTTTTTCACTGCAAAAGTATTGCAGTATTTTATGAGTAGGTTTAGCTCAGATTCTGATGTAGTTAACGTATATTAAATGACATTCTGTATTAACTACTGTGCAATTCATGTTTGCAGCATTATTCAGGATTCTGTAGTTTTTTCCGCTTTGGTAAGAATTGCGCCCATCTTATCGTTCACAGCCGTGTGGTAGTTGTACTGATGGGACACAATATGATCATTTTGCACATTGCTGAATCTGCGAGTACATCCAGAACGTGACTGAATTTTTAAGAAGGGTCCCACTGGGAAGTCAGGATATATTAAATGATGAATTGTAAAATCAACCGAGCATCATCTGTTAGCTCTTACGCTAAAAGATTTCCTGTATTAGCCCACTTAATGTTTATCAGGGCATAATAACACATTTAGATATCACATCATGTGCGTTCAAGAGCAACCGGTAAGAGCAAATCTTCTTTTTTGTGTCATTAACTTTTGAAACTACAATTATTTTTTACTTTAACAATTAATCCAGTGCTGGAATTTAAAGCTGAAGTTCCTGCTATAAAAAATATGGTGCATTTTTTTTAAATTTTTTTGTTTATCACCATAACAACATAAATATCTGCTGCAACGTTTTGGTTTGAATTTGAACACGCAAAATATCTGTAAAACAACGTCAAATATGGGAAATGATGCATCAAGCTAATTCCTTGAATATTAGACCAATGACCACAAATGACATAATCAATGAAATTATAACAAAATGGGAGCTGAGCATGTGATTTAGTGTGTTTACACTTCACATGACAGCACAACAGCTTCAGTTTTAACACAAAAGTGATGGCAAATAGCAAAGCACAAATACTGTACAATCACAGCACTAAAAACAGCTGTAAAAGTATTAGTTTCAATCAGCCAAATGTGAAAGAATCAGCTGTTCCTACAAGTAATTATGTTTGTTCTAATAATTTGTGGGAACGGTAAAGTTGGTGTTTGTGCTAAGACATATAAAACTTATGTTTCTTAAAAAATTCCGCAACCACAACAAAGTAACTTAAGTGTTCGATGTCAAGATTAGAGAAACAGAAAAAGAGAAACTTGCATCTCTGAATGTCACTGTGACATGCAGGGATTTTTACAACAGACCAGTTTATCTCACGGTGAAAGTAAAAGCTGCAGATGTAAAGTGAGAAATAACTCTGTATGTCAACTCAACTAGAAAACACATTTACTTAAGTCTGAAGCAGTAAATAAAATTTAAAAAGTTGCCTAAAATGATGTTATGGTAACGTTGCAGAGGTACATTCAACCCATTCGTCTTCTCGTCAAAAGGTCTTTAAAAAAGTCTCAAACCAGCAGTGAACCAATCTCCTGACAGCCTGAGAGATGTGCTCCATTAAAAACACATCATTTTCCTTCATCACCATCAGCATACACATACTACAGCACCAGATGTAGATTCATCCGCCAGTGAATATAGTCCTAACACGTTTCCTCCTGTTTAATGAAAACTACAGCTAGCAGATGAAATTTTTTCAACCTCAAAGTTTATATTTTGTTTTCAGAGAATTACAGAATCAACGAGGTCATAGCTGAGAGGCACAGACAGGATGCCAGACAGTTGTTGGTCTTTTTGTAGGATCTGGTAAGAGAAATCTATCCATCACTTGTCGTTGCGTTGGAGTTTTAGTTATTTCTGAGATGTTTGCAGTCCTTTTGTAAACAAAGTTTGAACAAAGGTCATGCTGAGCTCAGGTGGATCAGAGGAGATGAAGACGAGAAGCACTGAGGAATGTGCAGGTAGAGGAAGAGGAGGAAATGAAACAATAACAGATGGCAGGGTCACCATGTGTGTGTATGCGTGTAGAGGAGTAATCAGTACTGGAGTACAGACTAGAATACTGCAGTAGATTCATTACATTGAATTTATTTGATTTTTTTTCCTCCTTCTTTTCTTCGGTAAAACTAAAAGTATGAATTTTAGTATCGTGGAGTCTTTTACTTAGATAATGCTTTGTCTTTTCTTCAGCAGTCTAAGTTCTTCTTCTGCTGTGCTGATGTGTCGACCTGTTCAGGATGTGACTGACAGGTGGCTACCTGTAGGGGGCGGCGCTGCCCCAGGACAGATAGTCATTGGGACGTGGTGCAGGGCGTGGTACAATGGGCTGCTCCACCGCCGTCACGTCTCCTGAGTACGATTTGAGCAGCGAGGCGTTCTTGCTGGCCAGCATGGCGCGCTCGTTCCTGCGGAACTTGGCTCTCCTGTTCTGAAACCAAACCTAGAATCCGAGAGAGAAGAGAAGTCAGTCGTCGTCCTGCTCTGAGAACGCTACGATTATTACAAATTCTTTAGACAAGCATTCAGAGACGCCTGAACATCAGCTGAGTCTCTTACCTCCAGCCGACACAGAAAGAAATCCTAAAGTCTAGATTCTCAAATCCTCTTGCATTTCATTTTAAAGCCTTAAAAAAACATCCAGACCACCTTATTAGCGGATTAACCCCCAAGAGTTTGGGGGTTTTTTTTGGCCATTTTGAATAATTGCCCTCATAAGTCTGATTAATACATCACTGTGAAAATGTTTATTATCTTTTATGTCAGAAAAAAAACATTTTTCACTTTGCATCAAACCCAAAAACACACTTTAACATTTGAAACATACATGAGAAAGATAGACAGAAACAAAGGGCACCAGCAGGCAGGAAGTTGCAATAGTTTTATCATCTCCACTGAAAGGCATCTTAGGAGGCACATGAATCCGTTTTTATCAAAAGAGGCATCCAAGTGAGCGTTGGGGCTCTTTGGGGGGACAAACGCAACTATATTCATCATGTAATATTATATGAAATAAAATGAGGTTTCTTCGGAGCTGACGCCAGATTTTTGTCAGATTTTTTCAGCCAACAAGCAAACTAAAATGTGTTCTGGTCTGAGACCTTTGCCACATGTTGTGGACACATTTCTCTCTGCTGGTCAGGTCAAAGAGAGGAAACAGATGCAACAGAAATCCCCAAAAAACACAGCTTTCATCCACAATTCCCCATCTTAAGAACACCCCCGCCTTTAGCCAAACAGATGATGATGATGTGACTCGAGGGGGGCGTTAACGTTGTTCCTCGCTGTGAAATCAAATCCATTATTAGAAGCAGTGGGCGCTTGCTGGGCCCGCTGTCAGCTGACATACTGCCTCAGGAATGAGCCTTAAGTCTTTTCTATCAAAGGATTTCTGCAGCGCTCTCTGCTGTGCATTAATCACAGATGTGCCCCTTCACTCCATCCAACATCACCGCTTCCTTTTTCCCTCTGTACAGCAAACACACAAACTTCTTTATCTGCACTAAATAGATTGGATATGAATTCAACAAGCCTCTGTGCTTTTAAAGAATAGCTACATGAACTTTTATGTTGAAAAGCTAAATCTCAGCAACCAAGGGTGCAATTTTCACAAGGGGAAATGACAACAACCCCTTCACTGATCTCAGTTTCATTCCTCCGTCTTTGGCAGGTTTACGGCTGCATTTTCTCTTTAATCCAGATGACACTCATTCTGAAAGCACCGACACAGAGTTCAGCTTCACTTCTTACCATCTGCTCACAGATTAGGCAACGACATCATGCCCTGAGTTTTGCCTCTCAGATAACCTACCCAAAAATCAAACTTTAGCAAGAGAAAATGGCCTAAAATGTTATTTTGGTAAAAGAAAAAAATTTAAAGTATCTTATGTTAAATTTTACTTTGGTGTTGAAAGTAGTTCTCTGGAAATATATGTGTTTGAATACCACAAGCAAAAGTAAAAGTAAAAGTAAATTACACAAAAATTTCCAGACGTGCTCTGGCTCCACCAAATGACAAAAACTCAGGTCTTTTGAATTATTGCCAATAAATGAATTTAAAAAGGGGGTACTGATAAATGGTAGTGAAGTAAAGTGTGTAATATCTGGAGGAACGTGGAAATAAAAGTACAAGAACCTCTAAACTGCTTAATAACATTACATTACATTGGTGGCGCTTCATGAGTCTTTCAATGAAGACTGAGCTGTTCGTTTGGAGGGCGAACATTTTTAGTCTTTATTTGAAAGTGACGCCGATGATATGGTTCCCAGCAGTGACTCAAGCTGATGAACTGGAAGTCTCCAGTTCATCATCCAGTCATCCAGTCAGATTGCTTCACCTGAGTGGTCAAGTTGTGACGACGCAGCTCTCCGGAGAGCAACGAGGTTATTTTCAAACTGGGGACGCTGGGATTTTATAGTGTGTCTCACAGTTTAGCCCAGTGATTTTTTTTTATTATTAGAAAAATAAAAAAGAGCTAAAGCAGCGGAGGTCAGAGGTCAAGATGAGCTGATTTCTGGCGACGAAAAATGTCTTTATATTTATCGTACATTTTGTTCTCAAAAACGTAAACGCAGCCTTCTGTCATTTCTGAACAAAAACTCCAACTCGACAGAAAGAAAAACGTTACTAAACAATTCTAGACGCATTTAAGATATTGAATCCATATTTTGGGCTCCTTAATTGGCTACATTTGGTTGTGTGACATCACTCATTACAGCATATTCGGCTCCTGTTCGGCTACAGCTTTCATGTGCTGAACACATTTGCCGTTTATCACCAGCGTGTGAACATCGCAGGAAATTAGACGTCATTACAGCCACTTTTTGGATTCTTCGGGGAGTTTACAAACTGCTCACAGATTCTCGGCTATCAGCATCTACTCAAAAGATCAAGTGAGCGCGGTCGAAATCGAGCTCTTATCAGCTGCTCTCAAACGCACATGATGTGATATCTAAATGGTTAATAGTACCTGATAAACATTATGAAGGCTTATGCAGGAAATCTCTTAGCGTAAGAGCTAACAGATGACGCGAAGAAGCGGCTGCTCTGTCTGTTGAATTTATAAACAAAACCATTAATCATTTAATAAATCCTGTATTCTCAGCAGGACCCTGCTTAAAGATTCAGGAACTTTCTGGATGTACTTGCAAATTCAGCAAGTGTGCAAAATGATCATACTGTGTCCCATCAGTGCAACTACCTTGCAGTTGTGAACGATACACTTTTTTTGGGATTTGTCAGACGGGCGCAACTTCTCATCAAAGAGGAAAACGCGACAGAAACCTCAGCAGTTTTTCAGATTATCATGAAATTGAATCTGAACCGACACAAATGTAAACACAATTATATTGTGTTCCAATTGCGTGCTGGAGTCACAGCAGAATCCAGTGTACAAATCCCATCTGGGGTTTGGTTTCGGTAATAAAAATACTTCGGTTAAGGTTCTAAAATTATATTTTCAGTTTGTGAAACAATCAAGGAGATACTGTAATTTCAGTTATAGGCCAGGAGTCGGGGCTATTTTGACTATTTTTGAAAGTTTTGATTTGCATGAACCACATTATGTTTACCTTGTTTTTTTTTTTCCCCAAAACATTTTCAGCTATATTAATTTGACAGTAATCTGATTAGTATAATAATGTGTTGTTCATTATCAACAACATGTAGCATACAAACACAAAACAGATGACCACATAACAGAGATACTTATAAATGCAGCATCTGCCTGTCTCATTATGCAAACGTTTAACCACGCATAAATACATATTATTTAATCAAATGTGTATGATCATATCTGCGGTTTTATCTGGTTGATAACTGGCGCAAAGTTTGGAATCGGCACCTTTGAAAGACAGCACTGCTCTATGTGCGTCAGTGTTTATGCTGGGACAGAACACGATTTGATCATATCACTGCGATCAGAGACTCTTAAATAAGAGATCGGTCGGTGAAAGACAGAGGACATTTGTTGTTTATAATTTGTTCACGTTGAAACAAATTTTCCGTTTTGATTAAATTGTGTCATTGTTTTACAAACTGCTGAGAAAAATGAAATCGTTGCAGATTTGGGGGTCGAAGTTGAAATGCAAGAGGACGAGTTGAAATAAAAGTATGGCATGCTCATACCTGGACTCTGGCCTCAGTGAGGTTGACCCGGCGGGCCAGGTCCTCCCGGACGAAGGCGTCGGGGTAGTGCGTCCTCTCGAACACTCGCTCCAGAGCTTGGAGCTGGCTGCTGTTGAAGGTGGTCCTGTTCCTGCGCTGCTTCCTCTTCTTCTTCTCCTCTGTGTTCATCTGTTCATCTGCAGGGACGACGAGAAGAAGAGGGTGATGTAATGTAACCTCTGTGAGACCTGATGGGAAAACAGGTTGTTGTAATAAAAAAACCAAAAGAGATGTTTAAAGCCCTGTGTCGAAACCACATCAAATTTTAATAACAAATATAGCTGCCTGCATTCATGCTGGCTGTTATGACTGCAAACAGAAAGAGAAATGATGAGAGAGCCTAAAAGTATTCAACACTGACGCTCATTCAAGTTCCATAGCAGCAACACAGGAACTGTTTGCGTGTTACTGTCGCAGAAAGTTTCACTTACACATTTTTCAGCGTTTTCTCCATGCATTCATAAAAACAACTTACTTTCTAAGCAGACCGGTAACTTTTAATCCCAGTAAAACACATTTTCACAACACATTGTTACCATTTCCTCTTCAGAGACGATCTGAACAGCTTTTATCACTGAAAGTCTGATGAAAAACTGCCCCACCTCCCTCTTTCTCCCACGCTTCCAGTCTGCCTGTCAATCCAATTCTATTCAATGCAAACCAAAGAAACAAGAAGACAATAGGACACAATGATATTTGATAAAGCATTCATTCACACAATTTAAAGCAAAATGCGGTACCTGCGGCTCGGAAAGAAAATGTGACATATTTTTCCAGAAACGCTCCCATCAAAGCAGGTTATGGATTATCCAGTCACAAGGAAAAAGGTCTTTCCACTGAACTTTTTTACATTCTTGAATTCCGTGAGCTTAATGGTACACAAATGAAAGTCATCCAAAAACTCTGACAGACGTATACTGACATATATCTGCATGGAAAGTTTTGTAATTTAGGAGAGCTGGATCTTTTCTTTTTGAGGTTAAAAAAAAGATTTGCTTGTTCATCAGCTCAACAATGCTTTCCATGACACACTCAGTTGAAATGCTGCCGCAGGCAAGAGCCAGTGCTGCGGCTCCAAAGCAAGACCGCTAAATAACACTTTCACATCGACAAAATACAAGCGTGATCGTCCACGTTCCTGCATAATTACACACACAATTACACAGAATTCACACACACGCAGGTGGGAAGTTAATGTATACATTTACACATGAGGCGATAAGTTTTTCCAAATATTTCAGTGTTGAAAAACAACATCTCATGGGAATCTCATTGATATGAATGAGACTTTAAATTCATCATCAATGTCACTGCCCGCTGTCAGAGAACTCAATGTGCACTTTAAACTGAATACATTTTCTATTCATATATTGTGTGATGCAGACAATTTAAATGTTTTAGTTTTAAATTTTTTGAAGTTTTAGTTTTAAGTTGAACAAACGATTATGAAATGAGCATTGTAGGAGAATTGCTACACTAATGCTGGCAATAATCGTTTCATTTTTTTCCTTTTTCATAGTGAAACACGGAATGAATTTGATCGGATGTCACAAATAACCTCCAGTAAAAATGAAATTGAATATTTTTACCAACGTGCCAATTATAATAATGCAGTCCCGTGTTGTATCAGACGTAAAAATGCGTGAATGCAGATTTCAGTTGATTACCTCTTCATGGTTTAATTCTATTAAATATTTGAAGGACCGGTACTTTTATTTCAGTAAAATATTTGGACATAAAAGTATTACATATCGGACCTCATCCCACTGTCAATGTAAATTCTCCAGCCTCAATGACAACATGAATCTAATGAGCAGCTTAATAAAAAAATAAATAAAATAAATCGTTTTCTTAGCTTTTAGTCACACTTCACGGTCTTCCTCGGGAGATGAAAATTTATAAACACAATTTCCCAGGTGGCATAAAATTTCCCCCCCCCCCCAAAAAAAAAAAATATTGTAAATTTTATATAACCAACCAGAGATGGAACTAAAAGTTTACAAAAGGACAAAAAAATCCCCAAAATTTGGAGACATAAATAGTTTCAAGTAAAAAAAAACCACAGTAAATAAAATAAAACAATCTCTACTTTTTATGCTAATGCTGTAATGGTATATTGTTGACAGAAGTTACACACACCTCGCTGAGTGTCACACTCTGTCAACACTGAGCTGTTTGTTTTGTTGTGGACATGTTGGCTCATTAGAGATTAGAGGACCCCCACCACCACCACTCCTTTAGGTCTCAGCCAATCACAGCTGAAGGAAATCTAAATATAAACTCTGCTGGTTTGAAAACAAAGATATTAAAATAATTAATCCACTCAAAGTATTTTTTTTACAGCCCAGCAGAGTCAAATGTACTTGGTTTAAATTGGAAGAAGGCCATAAGTTAATTTTGTGTCAAATAAAGAAAAATTTGTGTTCTTACATGATTTTAATCATCTTGTGACCTTTCATATTTATCTCAGGGCCCTGCGGAGTTTATTTTTACAGCTGATGTAAATCTTAATGATGCACGTTAGCTGCAAAGCAACGCAGGAAACAGAGCTTTAATCATTCACTGAGCCAAAAATCACTTTTAAATAAAAGCGCAGTGAACGCAAACATGCAGAGCTGAACTGAATATTGTCGACAGTAAAATTGTTCTGACGGTAAAAGTGCTCTCTCATTTGTCAGCGGATGTATTCTTGATTAAATCTTTTCGCCTTTAAACTTTATCAAGATGAGTAAGCAGTTTAAGCAAGAAGCGATGGATTTTTATATCACTTTTTACGAGACATAAAATTAGGAAATTGGAGATTAATGTCTTTCTATTATTGTTTTTGTATCATGCTCTTTTGTTTTACACTTTTGTCCGATTAAAACTAAAAACCAATAAAAATGTATTTAGCCTTAATGGTTAAAGAACTATGTAAAGAGTTTTTTCTTCTTCCTGATCTTGCTAATCAGTTTTGTGACCTTTCAGATTTATCTTGTTGACCCTCTGAGGGGGTCCTGACCCCTCGAGGCTGAACGCCAACAGATTCAGTCTATTAACTACATCACAGATTATACATTTACCACGATTTGCATGCAAGAGAAACACTTAAGGTAGAAAAATGTTGGTTTTATTATTATTATTTTTTTAATTTAAACATAGCAGAAATTGATCAGGTAACAGAATCCAAAATCCTCCCTCTGGCTGCACAGTCATAAGGATGGTCTTATTAATGCGCCTCAGCATGAGATTTTTGACATGGTTTAAACTTTGGCCATAAACGCGGCTGAGCAGCACTTCATAACGTACTTCATTATTCCAGCTTGATGATGTTACAGCAGAAGGAGATCTGTGTGTGTCTGACTGGACAGAAAAA
>KV751401.1:782810-828807 GCA_001698575.1 Mola mola
GAGAAGTCACAACTGTACATATTTTAAACGTCTCATTTGTTAAAATATCATTAAGCTTGTGGTGATTTATTATTTAGATTATTTCATACGGTCACAAAATAGACTTATATGCTAAATAAAAATATACCTAAAAAGAAACAAATAAATAAACAAATGACAAAAACATTATTTTTTAAATGTCAATCTTTACAGGAAGTTATTTTCTTCTTAGATTGCGTGTTTTCATTTCAAGTGTAAAGGGAAAGATAGAGAATGTTGTGTTTTTTTCCCCCCCACAGAGAAAAGCGAAAAGCTCCCGGCCTTTCTTTTTATAACCGCGCGGCGGTCTGACCTCGCGAGGCTTTTAATTAAGTCTGGAGGGTGACACTTAAAAAGAGCAAACCGAAGCCGTTCCCGTCCCCATCACCGTCCTGCAGCTGTGAGTGTGCTCTCATTATATCAGTGAAAGTCAGCTCAGGTGGCAAATTCTCTGTTTCAAGGCTTGCTAATTTTACCTCCCGATATTAAAGGGTAAATGTGTGAAAATTTGTGGCTTAAAATGTCAGATTCCATCTCGCGTTCAAAAAAAAAAAAAAAAAAGAAAGAAAGAAAAGAAATAAAAACGTTAACGACGTACTTATAGAAAAACGTTCTTAGTCTGGTTTTGGCCTCAGTAAGGTACTGAACTGCACCTTTTTTTTTTTTGAAAGTCGTGTCTGTGCGGTAATTTGATTCCAGAGCTGTTGGAGCGAAGACACGCGCTGCCGGCTGATTATGACAAATGGTGAAGCTCCTATAGTCTGAAAGTGTTTGACAGGCCGAAAATAACCGGGAATTAACGACGTGACCCGGGCACTTCCTACACCCGCAGCGCCAGTTTTTAGCTTAATAAACAGTAAGAGCCATTAAATGGACGTTTGTGTTTGAGGAGGAGGGGGACGTGGCGCCGGATAGGACCAGCAAGTTCACTTCTGTGCTTCAAACGAGTTTTTAGTCAACTTCAATACACCTGGAGGAACATTTTAACTCGGGGAAACTCGGCTTATAGGCGCATTTTTGCGCGCGCACGGAAGAGTTAGTTGAGTCTGTTCATCCAAAAAAAAAAAAAAAAAAAAAAAAAAAACTTTTTTTTTTTTGGTTTTTTAAAAAAAAAAAAAAAAAAGCTTTTTTTTATTGGATGATTTAAAAAAAAGAAACCCGGATGTCAAAGCGTCAAAATAAATGCAGCCTAGTTCAATTAAGCTACTCGATATATTTATTTTTTTTTGTGCAAAGATGAGGCCTCGTTTAGGTCAACAGTCACGAGAGAAGAGATTTATTACCCCCGAGTTTGACTCGCAGGGTTCCTCCACTGACCATGTCCACCAACATCACCATACCTCACTGACATCAAAGTGTTAATGGTGAATTAATGGCCGTTTGGAGGGGGAGGCCGTCAGGGATGATGCATTGCCAAAACTCACTCAAGGATTCCTTCCATGCGCGCGGCTCTCTGCGGAGCTCCATTCATGCGCCCTGCACGCGGAAACATGCCGCAGCATCACGAACGCGAATGACTTTAGTTTTCAGCTTGTCACGAGAAGAGGATTTGTGGTGAAACGCGCAGACATAAAGCCTGGCGGCGCGTTTTCGCGTGTGAGCTAAAACGAGGCATTTTAGTGGTTTGAGTCACAAAGATTTCATTCTTTTCTCATCTCCTCTGTATGGCCCCGGTCTGCGATCGGGGTTTTTGTGGGTCTGCTTTTCACTTACTCTCCTGCTGGGTGGTGTCGCTCCCGCTGGTCAGTCCGGGAGACTCCAGCATACTCCTCCCCGCCTCCCCGACGCTGTCGTCCGCCTGGCTGCCAACCATTTCCCCGGCTTCTTCCAGATCCAACAGGTGGCTGACTGAGAAGTTCTTTTTGGCTTGGAGGTTGTCCAAGTTCGACGTGATCGGGCTCTCCAGGCGGTTTGGTATCGTGGCTTGCCTGTCCATTACATGTGCATAACTAGAAGTCATGGCGCAAGTGGGAACTGCGGGGCAAAAAACGCAGCGGCGAGCGGGCGAAAGAGGAGAATCACGCGCGAAGCAACAGGGAGATCCTCGCATGCAGAACGCACGACCAGTGCCTCCAGAGGGCAGAGAGAGAGAGAGAGAGACACACACAGAGACTCGGTTCTTCCGAGCTGGAAGGCGGATCTGCTCACATCCAGACCAGCCGCGGAAAGAACGAACAAACTTCAGCAAAAGTTTTCCGAAACTCCTACATCAAATCCATCCGACGAAGAAGAAACTGGTCAGTTTGTCCTGGTGTCCCCTGAAAACAAGAAGAGGAAGCTGTGTTCCCACTCTGGTTGAGTCGCATCTGAGCAGGAAGAGCTGCTGCCGCTGTCGCTGCCGCTGCTGCTGCTGCTGCTGATGACGAACAGATGCGCAAAGCTCAGTGTGTGCTCAAAAGCTGCTCTGCAGCAGCTAGGCGCGAGGAGGCAGGACGTCTCTCTCTCTCTCTCTCTCTCTCTCTCTCTCTCCCTCTCTCTCACTCTCTCACTCTCTTCCCCCTTCTCTCCCTAAATGAAAGCGAGCCCTGTAATTACGTGGCAATGTCTTTATGTTGTGTCTGACGTTTCACAGGCCCCCGCCACGAGCAGAACCATCACCATCAGCACCATCGGCGCGCCCGCTCCGGCCCGATGAGTGCCAGTCTGCAGGGACACACTCGCTGCTGATATCGCCGCTCGTGTGTGATGATAAAGCAGCTCTGACCGTCCTGCGGTCCGCCACCAATGAAATCAACCATAACCCGTGCCAGTCAGGCTGCCCGCAAATGTGGCCACGCGAGATCGGCGCTCAGCTGCCACACTGGCATAGGACAGAGACTCCGAAGTCCTGCAAACAAAAGAGCCCATTATTCAATAAAATGGAGTTGGAAGGAATAACCAAGGGCCACCAGGGGGCCTCCAAAAGTGCACGTTTCTTCAAAATGTCAGCTTGTTGGGGAGATATTTGGGTTCAGTTGATAAAAGTTTCATGAGCATAGCGACTTCATAGTGTCTCAGCTTCAAAGAGAAACATTTACTCAAGTACAATTCAGAGCAACCTTTTTTTTCAAAGCTATTGTTTTGTTTTTTTTACATAAATTACACCTAAATGTGCTAAACAATTGACATACATAAAGTTAACATCAAATTAAAATGCTCATCTTCAAAACACCACTTATAATATCTTCCGTACACTATAAAAAGATGGTGCGTGAGAGTTCTCCAAAAGTAAAACCAAAATATCTCAATTGTCCATCGCTGGTTGGCTGCAGTTTAGGTCTATTATTAAAGGGAGGACTCGGTCAGAACTAAAAGCTCAAACTAGTCCTCAAATGTATTTTTCTAACATATGGTCTCTGTCATTTTAGGTGTTCTTAGGTGTATGTTAAAGTATTCATCTTTCTAATCAGTTAGGTTGGAATTAGTTATTTGGTGCTATAAGAACAGGGTGAAGCATCATGACTGACAGCCGAGCTCTGTGTGTGTGCTTGGGCAGATGGGTGTATGAGCAGGAAAACAACTCAGGAAACCCATAACGAATGTTTTATATCATATCTTTAAGATACAGAATACAGATACAGCCTGATTTATCAATGATTTCCATTTTCTGCCACTTCTGTTGAACGCAAAATGTAGTTATTATACTATTAGTTTTCTCCCCATCAGTTGCTAATAACGTTTTGAGGGCCACACAAACAATATATGAAACTTGACACATGTGACAAGTCTCATCTAGATGAGAAAATCTTCAAAGAGCAAAATGATTTAATTTCTAAAATAAAAGAATCTTATACACACACAATTGAACCGTGTATTTATGTATTGTAAAAGTACTTCTACCACCATTCCTCAGCAGACAGACACGTTTAGAGACAAACTAGTGATGCGTAGTGTAGTCAATCCAAATGAATACATTTTCCTCAGATACTGTTCATGACTACAGCTGTAAAGTATTTGCCATGTACTTGCATATTTTGATTTTCTACTTCTTTATACTTGGACTCCCACTGTTGGGGGCCAGTAGATTTTGTTTCTTTTGCTTATACTTTTCATACTTAAGTATATTTGATATTAGACAAATTAAGACTTTTGCTTAAGTACTATTTATATGACTTGAAATATTCTCCTAATATATCTTTACTTTAACTCCTGTCAGACTTTTAGGTAGTACTCTGGTGAAGCGTTGAGTAGCTGAAGAAACAGATATTGCTCTCAGGAGCAGGTGGAGAACAGAACAGAGCTTTTGGTACTTTAAGTGCTCTTGCTATTTCTATACACTCTGCTGCTGTGATATCCAGATTTCCCCACTGCGGGACGAATAAAGGAAATATAAGTAGATAAGTCTATAAGTAGAGTGACTTTTACCTTTGATGCCAATTCAATTTGTTCAATAGACACATAACATTCATGCTTATGTCACTATATGCCCCGTTGGGCATCCTAAATTTCCGATATTGTAGGAAAACAACGTATTTGAGCCTCTTACGGGATTTGTGCAGAGCAGCCTGGTGTCTCCTGGCCTTAATGTGTGAGCGTACACCTCAAGCACATCCCTCCGCTGAACATGCTGGCGAGTGTAAGCTTCAAAAGACCGAAGAGTCTTACAACTCTGCACAACTCTCAAACCGGCTGCTCTAACAACAGCTTTTCCTCTGGAAATGAGTCACATATAAATCTTCCGCAGTTCAATCGACTACTTCAGCGCTCACTGCTGTGCACTGCTCAGGTTTACAGAAGCTCAGCCAGTCAGAGTCGAGTGAGAATCTGGACCATTCAATCATTCCTAAGGTCTGTCTCAGAAAGTCTCTTCCAGTTTCATCTGAGCTGGAGGGAGAATTGGTGCTTAAAATCAGAGACACTAAACTGGATGAAAGATGATTTTTAAGGAGGTAGAAAATGAAAGACTTTACCAAGTCAGTGCTTTCCCTCAAGGAATCCATGTAGAAACTGGGCAATCATTCTCAGATCTGCTCAGATTTATGTTGAATTTTCGAAACCTCCCCCTGCAAAAGAAGCAAATACGAGACGCAAAATGTTCACAAGTAAAACAAAGTGTAATTTATTGTAATGAGGATGTTAGAGTTTTTATAAAGCAGTTAGCAGAAACTCTAGCTATCAGATTACTGTAGTGGAGTATAATGTGGTGAGATCCTTAATGGATTGGGGACCGTGTTTTGATCATTTTATTTTTTCTTCTTGTTTTTTGCCGTTAAAAGAAAAAGAAATGTGGCCACATTATTGTTTAAGTACACCTGTCTGAATTCAATAAATAAAATTACTAAAAGAAAAAAAAAAAAGATCCTTAATGGAACATGAGTAAACTGATTTAGTTCCCACTTCTGCATTAGCATTGTTGGTTTGGAGACGTGGGGGTGGTACATGTGAATATTTGTGTGTGTGTGTGCGTGTATGGGGGGTGATTAGATGGCAGGACTCGGCTCCGAGCTGCCATAGACATCCCATAGCTTCCAGCCCCCTGATCTGGGAAAAGAACACTTGATGCCATCAAAGGGACGCGAATTGAATCCAGATGTGGCTCTCTCGTTCTTTCCATGTATTTAATGAAGGCACAGGGATCGAGTAGACTTTTTCATCATTAGTTTTCCCTCCAGATTCTCTTCTCCTGCCTACAAGTCCATTGCAGTGCCAGCTAGGATAAAAAAAAAAGGAGGAGAAGAAAAAAAAAAAAGGCCTCCCCATGTTTCAGACTCCCAGTCTTCTCCTCCAGGGCCCTATTCTTTGTTCTGAGCTTAGTGTGAAAGTGGCCTGTTTGTCTGCGGTGGATGCAAACATCCAAACATCATCATTCTTAGCTGGGAGAGTCTAAGGACGAGGCCTAATGCATCTCTTTATAAATGACTTCTGTTCATTTTTGTGTTGAGAAAGCAAAAAACACTTTTAAGTTGCGAAAAAAAACAAACTTCAAAGACACTCAAGCTAAATTTATTTGAGGGAACTTAAAACTTCCAGAAGTTTGAGCAAAAAGTGAGAACGATGACGTCACTGATCCGATGAAAACATAATCATAATGATCAAAGTAAAATGATCATATTCAGCAATTCATAACAATAACTATATGACGATATAACGATGTATAATACAGTCGGCAAAACACCTGCTTTAAAAGATCTTTTCTATGGAAAAGGCCTATAGGGCTTGAACTTTTCTAAGAATTCTCCATTATTTTAGGAATTCTGACTTTTTTCTTTTTTTTTTTAAAATTCTGACTTTAAAAGTCCTTTGTGGCCTGCATCCTCTTTCAGAATGTTCAGATTTTAAACACAACACTCTCATCCCAACACTCTCGTCAGTACAGCCGCAGAATGCCTCTACACCACGTTTTAAATCAAGGCCTGAGGGCCAAATCCGGCACAGGACCTCGTTTAATGTGGCCTGTAAGAGGTTGCAAAGAAGGTGCAGAAGCCCGAGACATTGGTGACCTCCTGGGGCCACAGCCACAGCCTTTGTGTTGTGTTTATCTTTAGCACAATCAGCGTTCCCAAAACGAAAGAAAAAAGACAACGTCTTAAAGAAAGAATCGCTCAATGGCTGAAAAACAAACACGAGCAAAACTCCACAAAAGTGAGGCCAAAATGTCTGGATGGCCCACTTTTCAACTCCACGCACTACAGTAGCATACTATAAATCCAGAAAGTTTGTTACAAACTTTTGTTTTTAATGTCCCATGCCAAGATTTTCAGTTACCCCTGCCCCACTCACCACCACCACCATTATTTGTGATCTGTTGCACAAAGTCCTGAAGCTCAACCAGCAGCTTATTATAAGAGTTACTTACTCAACCTGCTCTGACAGCTTCTGGCCTTGCAAAGTACAACACATAATTCCTTATCTCTCTCACTGTGATATCGCACCAAACTGCTCAGGCCAAAAAAAATGAAAGGACCATACATTCATTAATGTGGTTTGAAATGGAAGTCAATCACAGAGTTCTGAAGCGCTAGGCTTAAACTCACATCAGGAGTGAAGTCTGAACCGGGATAATCAGGGTCTCCGCTGTTTGTCCTGGAGGTTGTATATACAGATATTTTTCTACAGTGCAGTTTTTATCTGCGGCGACCTCACATTAATCACGAGTTTATGATTATGAGACCGCTGCATAGGAAAGATGTGATCATTAAAATGGTCTTACATAATGATCCATTCCAGAAGCGCGGTCAAAAACAATGTATATTTCAATAAAAGTCCTCCTGTAATGTGTTTTGTTTGTTTTTTTCTTGTCCACTGGTTGTGTTTCAGCTGTGTCCCTCTGTGCAGTCCTTGCCCAGGCTGAGGAGGAGGAGGAAGAGAATGATGATGGTCCAGGGCCGCAGGCCTGCCGCTGTCTAGTGACCCCCGGTGCTGATTGGAGCGGAGTTTTGGCCCCCTGTCGTGCTGAATTTCCCTGACTGCGGGTGAATGGCCTCCTTATTGACTCCTGGCTTCCTGTGCGGGGACCCATATGTCGCATTCCACCTGATTGCAGTGAGATTTCTCTTTGTTCTTCACCGAGTGACAGCTGCTGAGCTAAGAATGCCTCACATGGACTCAGGGCTGATTTGATGCTTCAGAAGAGGCCTGAGCTGATCCACCACACTGCTGCTCCAAAACTACAGAAACCAAGAGTTAAAGTGGTGAAGGAACCAGAATCTTACTAGGAGCATTTACTTTAGTAGAATTACAGGTTGCTAATACATGAGTATTTCCATTTTATACTACTTTATAATTGTATTTCATTATACTGCAAAATTAAAATGTATCCACACAGAAAACATATGACAAATGATATGATATGATGAATAAATATGATTAACTGTAGCATATTAAACCCAGCATATAAAAACAATTCAGTAATGATTAGGGCCACCTGGGAAACGTGTTGGAACTCAGATTTTTTTTTTTTTTTTTTACCTGAAAATTTAGATACAATCTAAAATCCAGAGAAAAATAATAATTCTGAGGGGAAAAAAAATGCGAACTGAAATAAAACGTGTCACTTCTTCTGTATAACAGGATCTTCTGCATAATGGATATTTCTATTTAAATATAACATTTATTCTTATCGTGTATTTCAATGGCACATCCTAACCGGATACTTCGTCCCTCCATCAGAGGAACCTAATTACTGCACACTAATTCACTGAATTATTTACATCAATTATATGAGATTAAAACGTCTCGCTTTGATAGTTCCTCTAATTTATCTAATAAAGATCATTCTGATTCTTGGCCTAAAAACGGACAATTATATGAACGCGTGAATAAGTCTCGGTGCACTGATGTGTCTCGAAACTCCGTGACGTTTGATAATCAGATAATTCTTTGAAAATTCTGTCCCCCGGCGTGAGATTAAGTGGAGGGTTTCGAACGGAACCTCTGAGGTCGAAGATACCGAAAAGCAGCCGAGAAATCGGATTTTGGGAACCATTTGATGGCGTGACGTCGACTGCCGGGCGGTGTGTAAAATGTCAGTATGACGTTGGAGCAGTAAGTGTATTTGATTGTATTTATGTGGACTTTTCTGCCCCTCTTTATGTTTTACGACTCGGTTTGTTCTGCTGCACACACGCGGCTCTGCTGGAACTGTAAACTTGTCTGTGGTGTTCGACATAAAGCAGCAAATCTGCTCCTGATTAAAACGACACGGAGAGTTTAGAGATGGTTTAGCCGTGTGAAATGAACGCTAGGCATCGTTACTGAGCCCAGGAAAACCGCCCACAAACACCGATCGAGGCCACACGTCTGTAAATCTGCCGATTAATTTAGTGGAGGTCAGTAATCAAGGGTTGGCCGATTTGTATTTGAGCACTTTGTGACGTGTATGTCACCATTTAATATTTGCGCCTAAAAGGTAAACCAGAATTATTGTGTCATAGAGTAAAATTAAATTAAAGTTTCTCTAATTTATAGGGTTGTTGTTTTTTTTAGGATTTATCTTCCACGTGTAGGTTATTAGGTTGTCATAATTAAAGACAAGCCTTCTTGCGCTTGTGTGAACCGGGCAAGATTTCGGTTAATTGTTAAATTAGGCACAAATTAAAAACCCCCGCGGACAGGTTTTCATCTTCGAATTGTGACTTAGTGAGTTCAGAGTTCAGCTGGTGTGGAGGTGAAGCTCGGCTCGTCCAGATGGAGGAGACTCTCCCAAAACCTGAGTTTGGGTCCTTTTTCTGTGTGTGTGTGTGTTTTGTTTTTTTTTCTTTTGGTTCTCGGATTTCAGCGTCTTTCTCGACCTGTCGAGAGACGCCATCGCCACATAAATCACGCTTTACTTTAGAAACCCTCGGCTCTCTGAAGTCCGGCCCAGCGCGCGCGCGCCCGCACACACACGCGCGTGTAGTTTGCGGCCCAGTTGGATCCCCGCAGCCCGAATCTTCTCGTTTTTCTTCATTTCTGCTCGCAGAAGCCTCTCAGGACTTCTCCCGACAATTATTATTATTACTATTTAAAGTAGAGGCAGGGCGGAGGATCATGTGAACATGTAGAGGAAGAAAAACCCCTAAAAGATCCGTTGTACGTTTTGTTGTTGTTTAAAAGTGGAGCTTTTTTTTTTTTTTTTTTGTAAAATCTTAAAGGCTGGTCAAGAAATTTACATGGAGAAAATATTTCATTAAAAAAAAAAAAAACGGGTGCAGTGGTTAACACTGTCGCCTCACAGCAAGAAGGTCCTGGGTTCGATTCCCGGGTCAGGGCCTTTCTGTGCGGAGTTTGCATGTTCTCCCTGTGCCTGTGTGGGTTCTCTCTGGGTTCTCCAGCTTCCTCCCACAGTCCAAAAACATGTAAAACTGGGGGTTAGTTTGTTAATTGGTCACTCTAAAATTGGCACAGTCAAGGGTCAACATAATTATATGTAAAAAAATATATATAGTAACACAGGACTTTTATTTAATCACAAGCTAATGTACAAAATGCTAGCCATGTAGCTAACATTCTAACAGGACTTTACAGCCGACAGAATAAAACTCATTTTGCATTCTCCAGCTTCACTCTTTAACACTTCTCAAAGTGATGAAATGGAGACGGAGCAGCTTTCCAGAGCTTTTCTCTGCAGCCATTTTGGCAGAATTAAGAGCAGTGCTAGCAGACACACTAATCAAGGTTCCGTAGGATGCAGGTCACACAGAGTCAAGGTGCTGCCGTTGTTCCACTGAGTGGTCTCTGCCACTCTAACACAACCTTAATTCATTTTATTAATCACGCCTGCATTTACGTGCCATTTTACATCAATACAGCAGCGTCTGCTGGGGAACATACAGCAACACCACGAGGACAAAGACCTTCAGGCCACTGTCTGACCTGGTGATAATAATTACCGGCTTAGTTTGAATGCATTTGCTCATGCCATATGGCTGCCCACTGTATCATAGCAATTTCCTTTCCTTTTTTTTCTTTGTGGGAAACATTTTGAAAATATTTCCATTTCCTTAAGGACCTGCAACGAGTAAGAGATCCTATCCAAACAAAAGTACTCATTTCAGCTACATCACTTTATAGGTTTTTGTGCGTGACGAAAACCTTTTCAAGTCATTTTTTTTTTAAAATCACTGCATCCGATGGAACGTTAGCTGTGGCAGATAGCACCTGTCTGGTGACAGTCAAATATAACTGGTCATTAAAATCACGCATTTTAATTTGAGATTTGTAATGCAGCCTGGGTGAATTATTGGCCATATGTAGTGTGAAAATAATTTATTACAAGAACAAATTTATTTTACTATATAGAGGTAACGCTGCCTTCTGAAGCCCACCAGGGGTTTTAATTTTTTAAATCTAAACTGAATTGTTGAGTTCTCCGGAAAAGTGAGTTTCTGTAACATGGTACAATAATGCAGCGCGACTATTATAAAAAACGAAACTGGATTTTGCAAAAATAAAGTTTCTTTGAATTAAAACCTGGCAGGAATATTTTTCAAAACTTTTAAGCTTTATTTTCTTTAAAAAAAAAAAAAATCCATTATTCAGGACTACAGACTAAAATGACGAAGGCAACAAAGAATTAAGCATTAAGAAATTAAGTATGTGGGTTTAAAGCCACATTAAAAAAACAAACAAACAGTGGTTTTGTTACATTTCTCCAAATGGAGATTTTATAGAGAATTCAGTCATTTTCTATCTGAATTCTACATAATTTGGTTCAAATCTGAGCTGAGATCTGCTTGTCTGGACTTCAAAACATTGACCTTGGAGGTCGATTGAGGACACAGAATGGTGGTCACTCTCCCCGTGTCTGAGCCTCAACCTCCTAACTACTTAAAGCTGCTTTTACGGCCTCGGCTTCAGACGGGCCAGATGTGACTACAGCGCTGTAAAATCTCAAAGCCGTTCACAGAAACACACCTTAAAAAAGAAAAGAAAAGCGACAAGAGTCTCAGAGTGCCGCCCTCCTCCCTGTGTAAATTCCTTCCCAGACCTCAAGATCCAGTCCTGCAGATAGCTCATTATTTAAAACAAAGACCACACAAAAGCACATGTCGGAAACGAACCTATAAAGTTTATTTCAGTAAAATATCATACTTTTCTGTGTCTCTAAATATAATTTATATTTTAAGATGTAGCCCCTTTTAAATAACTTCCCACGAGCACCAGTCAGCTGCTTCACCACCATTTAACATACAAACATCAGATTGTACAGACTTTAACGCTCGATTATTTTCAACACATTCTTCCATGAGCAGCGATACAAAGTAAACTGCAGAAGCACACACAGCAGAAATAATCTACACATACATTACCAGATATCCTATTACTGTCCAGGAGGACCCCGCTGCTCAGCTGCACTGACAAGACCAGAATTAGCTCTGTGAAGCACAAGCGTGAGCCAACGTGCACAACAACACTTCAGGCAGTGTGTCTTAATGCTCCTCTGCTTGAAGAAGTCGGGCCCAATCTCTGAGATCGGACCAAAAGTTTTCAGAGTTTGGTGTTTTTCTCGAGAGATAACTCGGGTGATATTAAACCAGGTTTGAAAGAAGAGGGGTTTTGAAATCAGTCTTTCATTGCACTAAAGAAGTTTGTTTTTTTGGTTAACAACTAAGATTTAATAAATCCATTTGATTGCATCAACTCTGATTTTCAGACCAACTCTGCTAAAAAACTCATTTATCTAAAATAGCAAATACTTTTTGAGGGCCATGCGATCAGAAATAAAGTTTAAATGAAAGAATCTGCAGGAACAAGGACGCACTGATACCTGTGCTGTGGTTGTGAAGGTTTTTAAACTTCTGTTCAGGCAATCAAAGCCTTGGCTACAGTGAGGCTGTCACCTTGGTTAAATATTGACAAATATAAACGGTGACATGAGGCTTTTTCCACATTGAATAAAAATATCTCCCAAACCAAAGAAACCAGAGGCAGACTTTTTAGGAGACGAGCTGACATTACCACGTCATTGCAGAGTTAAAGGTGGGGGGGGACATTCAGGTTTGATTTTTGTGTCAGGAGGTGACGGCTCCGCTCTGAACACAGTTTTCTAGTGTTTCTTGTTGAGTCTCTGCTGGTGGCTGGACGTCATCTCGTCTCCCCTCCCCGTCCTCTTCCTTCATAGTCTCCTCTGGGCGTCCACAGTCTTTGGCTGACTCCACTGGCGCCTCCCGATTCTCCGCTGAAGCATCTCTCTGTTGCTCCACACCGCTCGTTTCCGACTCCTCCTCAGTGGCCTGGAGCTGCAGCTGCTGCATCAGCTCCTCCAGTTTCTGGGCTTTCCGCAGCTCGTTCTGCTGGATGATGGCATACAGGTGCTCTGTTAGCTGCTCCTTCACCTCAGTCTTTTTGTGCAGGTCTAGTTTGGCCGTCACATACTCCGCCTCCGCCTTCTCGTAGCGTTTGCTGGGAAAATACAGGACGACATAAACAGAATCTAAAATTCTATGAAAGCAAGAGAGTTTCACCACATTTAGAATATTTCCAACAAACCACATATTCAGCTACAGCTTGTCCAAATTTTTTAAGAAAATAAAGTAAAAATTCTGCACATTTGAGAGAAATAATCCCGCTAAGATCAAAATACCTCAACGCTGTTAAGGATTTTAGCATTGTGTGTAAAGCAGGAAAGATTTTTTGTTTATATCATTTATTGAGTAAAAATGCTAAATAAAATCTGAGCATTTTTTATTGTTTAAATCTTAATATCCCTTTGAAATGTAATATTTTTAGTAATTCTGGACTGTTGGTCAAACAAACAGATATTGAAGTGAAAACAGTGTCGGTTATCAGTATTTCTATACGATGGATTAAAAATAATCAGTTGCTGCTCTGGTTGTGTTTTGAACAGTAATACCCGCTTGATACTGACTGAACTGTTTCTGCAGAGTGAAAGCTGACAGTAAATGTTGACCCATGATCTTATTTCCAAATGTTTGCTCAAACAACACATCAGAACTATATAATTTATGTATGTACGGACATTGAAACTAGCACACGGCACCTCCAACAACGTCTGAGAACAGAAACAGTGTGAATGTCACACGTTTTTTGGAATCACTGCGCTGACTAAATCAGTGATGTCAAACATTTAAGCGCAGAAAAATGTCAACGAACACAATCAGAGCAGGATGCAAAGACTTTGTGATGGTCATGTTCTCATCCTGAAGTACAAACATGTATGGAGAGAGGGGATAATCGTGCAACAGCAGCAGCCGCTCACACTACAATACAAATCCATACAGTGTTTTTGCCTTTTGTGGCAGCTGAGGAAGGAAAATAAAAGATTCAAGACCCTAAAGGCACATTTTTCAAAAAGAGTTTTAGAATGGTTCTGTCTGCATAGTGAACATCTGAGCAGGACTTTCTGCAGGTTGACAGGCAGCATGAATACTGTGAGCGAGCTGCAGGGGGCAGTGAGAGCACTGGCAGGGCTGACATATAGAGACAAACAACTATTCACACTCACATGTTTGTTTTGTTGTTCCAATCAGACTGTATGGCTTCATCTTTGTCAAATATTAACAAGATTGTAGAAAATCCTGAGAGCTCAGTGGCTTCACTTTCCACTTAACTCACCTGTCCACACAGCGTCCTTCAATGAGACAAAGACTTAGCCTGTGGCTACCGGCCAGCCAATCAGAACATGACACGAGATGATGCTACATTTACGAAAAGTTTTTACGCTATAATCAGTAACATTCAATTGTGCAGAAACATCATCCCAAATGTTTCCAGCATTGTTTTTTACAAGAAAAATGTACAATTTCTTCAAGCTAACAGTGAGTTTTATTTAATCACCTGTTGCTGTAACCTCCAGCATAGTTAGAATGAGGAAGTTAGTCAAACTTTAAAATACTACATTACAGCTGAGTCATGGCACACAGATTTTCATGAGTGATGGTGACTGTTTAATAGTAAAGACAACAACTCCCATGATCCCTATCTGCTGATTTTCAATGTTTTGAGTGAGAGAGCCCACAGCAGCAGAAACAACACACTGTATGTTTACGTTTCACCAGTATAAGGCTGTATATGTCTTCCAGACATGAAGAGAGCAGATGAATGATGACTATGGGTGTTAACACATCACAAAACCCATGGTTCTGATCATATTACAACTGTTCAGCCATTTATAATGTGTAACAGTTTTGACATTATTTTTCAATTAAAAAACATTTTAGTAAATACATTTAAATCAAATAAAATATTTATGTTCAACCAAGAATGAATAAACTAAAGACAATACAGAAAATTAAAATAAAATAAAAAGTAAAATAAAGCCATTTTCCTTTAACATTGAATATATAAAATAAATTCATTCACTTAAACTGTTAGTGCAAGAAGAGGCATTGTGTACATTATTTTAAACATGCAGCAGAGGGAAAGAATTAAGCAATCTGAGTTTTGACTTTAATTCTTTTTTAAATGTTTTAATGCATCTGTGAAAAGTAGCTCTTTAGCATTGTTTTTCTTTACTAACAAGGCAGTAGCACGTTAAATCAATGTATTGCAATGCTTATATGGCTTTCTTTTGCCAAAGTGCCTACACACTATAATGTGCTGTTCTGGGATCATTATATTTAACAACAGAGACAAAGTGCTCCAATATAGGCATCTTAAATGAAGCAGCAAACCTTTCAAGTTCTGTTACTCTGCAAGCATGAGCAGCTGTTATCGTCTCATCCAAAATGCCCCCCCAAAAAAAACAGATCCAAGGTGCAGGAGACTTTAGTGGTGCCTAATGGAATTGTGTGTATCCTGCACCATTAATTTTTAATAAAGTAAACTTATGAGGCTTCCCCTACAAAATATAAGATAGAGCATACAGCTAGTAATGTGGGGTTTAAAAAAACAATTTGGAAAAATGACAAATACTATATATGCTAATTCATAACCTGATGGCAGCAGCACATTTGAAATACACTGGGAAAAGGGATGACAGCGGCTGGGACACCAGTTTGGAAAGATACAAAAGTGTAACGGTTGACTGGAGACAGGTGAGAACATGATTGAGAGGTTCAATCCCCTGCATGTAAGAAGGATAAAGATTACACGTTCTCAGAAACACTTTGAAAAATTGTTGCCTATCTGCTATTTGCAGATGATGTGGTCCTGTGGGCCATATCGAACAGTGACCTCCAGCTCCCATTGGGACGGCTTGCAGTCAAGTGTGAAGCGGCGGGGATGAGGATCAGCAGCTCTAAATCTGAGGCCATGGTTCTCAGCCGGAAAAGGGTGGATTGCCCACTCCAGGTCGGGGGAGAGTCGCTTCCCCAAGTGGAGGAGTTCAAGTATCTCGGGGTCTTGTTCACGAGTGAGGGGAAAATGGAGCGGGAGATTGACAGACAGATTGGAGCAGCGTCGGCAGTGATGCGGACGCTAAAGCGATCTGTTGTGATGAAGAGAGAGCTGAGCCAGAAGGCAAAGCTTTCAATTTACAGCTCAATCTACGTCCCAACTCTCATCTATGGTCATGAGCTCTGGGTAGTGACCTAAAGAATGAGATCGCGAATACAAGCCAAAATGAGCTTCCTTCACAGGGTGGCTGGATTCAGCCTTAGAGATAGGGTGAGGAGCTCGGACATCCGGGAGAGGCTCAGAGTAGAGCCGCTGCTCCTCCACGTTGAGAGGAGCCAGTTGAGGTGGTTCAGGCATCTGGTCAGGATGCCTCCTGGACATCTCCCCGGGGAGGTGTTTCAGGCATGCCCAACCGGGAGGAGACCCCGGGGCAGACCAAGGACACACTGGAGAGATCATATCTCTCAGCTGGCTTGGGAACGTCTTGGTGTCCCCCCGGAGGAGTTGGTGCAAGTGGCCGGGGAGAGGAACGTCTGGATCTCCCTGCTCAAACTGTTGCCCCCGCGACCCGGACCCGGATAAGCAGCAGAAAACGAAACGAAACGAATAAATACAAATTGTTAATAACTGCACTCTGTGTTTATTTAAATTTCCATGTTATAAGATATAAAGAGCGACCGGTATATTAAAATGACAGATGTTCAGGACAAGCCTGAATGTGACACTTGGATACTTGTGTCATTGAGGACTTTAAAGTGGTCATATTTTCAATCAGGACAGACAGGTATGCAGGGTTTTTCTGTGACTAGCCTTGTACAGATCTGTTGTCTTATGTACACCTGGGTCCATGGTGGTCTATCATCTATTTGGGATCTGTATTTTAAGGTCAGTGTAAATGGACCTTTGGAAAACTCAATCCAGGGTGAAGATTTTCAGTGTTTTATAAGTCGACAGGCAAAGGTTTTTGCTTTGTTTCATGTCAGGCCGTGACATTATCTATTTTCTTCACAAGACAGTTTTATGACAAGGCTAATGAAGCCAAAATAGTGCTGGTGGACACCACACTTTTTCCACACTAACACATAGGTATTCTGCAACCATGTTGATAAACAGGGCCATCCTGATGGGATAGTGCCAAGAGACGTGAATCAAAATATTCCTGTTAGTTTTAACTGGACCATTTTCCCCCTACCTTACTGAGCCAACAGGTTTTTAGCTTACTAGGACCAATAACAACTTTATCTTGGCTTCTGTCTGGTCAACATGGCTTTGCAGACAGAGTTATGGGGGCTGTTAGTTTGGGATGTTCTTGACAGCACTCAAAGACTTCTTTGTGTTTTAATTTGGACAAAAGTGAACAAGATGTTTTTAATGAAGAGTTTTAGAAAAAAAACTGTATCAATGCTCAATGGCCTCATGTTGTATGTCTACCTGGCAGCATTGTAGTTCCAGCTGGCTTGTTCTATCCGGTCCCGCAGGATGCCGATATCATTAGACACCATGTCATCAAGTGCCTGAAGCTCTCTCTGAATTCTCTTCAGCTTTACAGTCTCTGCCTGAGTTTGTTTGGACCTGTGGACAAAAATGAATTTCTAAATTTCGATGTGTGTCTTCAGTCTTGTTCACTATTCCCATCGGTCATGACATGTTGCGTACTACAGTGCCAAGACAGCCATACTTACTTCTCAGCAATCGTTTTCACCAGCAGAGCCTTCTTGCGCTTGTTCTTCTCCTCGATCATCTTTTGCTCTTGCTGCAGTTGCTCCAGACGCGTCCTTTCAAGTCTGCAGCCAGTTTCACACACAAACATTTGTGAAATTTAAAAAAATATACAATAAAATCCTAAATCCACACTATAAGAGATTTTTTTCAAAAAGACATTAAAACTCATTTTTGCTTTAAAAAAAAGTTTTAGAAGTTTACATCTCAACTCTATAAAGGTAATGTGCACCTCAAATTCTGAGAAAAACATAAATCTTGGATAAAACTTATATTTAGTCCAAACATATCTTGCACATAAAGGATCAAACAGTAATAGAATGTCAATAATACCTGCACATGCTCATGTTTGGGCTCAGGAAGTAATAATTTAAATCACTTAAAACTTGGATTAAAATCAGACCCCACTTTAGAGTAATCCTGTAACTCAAATCTGATGTGTTAGTCAAATCTGATATTTTTGTGAACAAAGAGATGTCCAAAGTTTATACAAACTTTTTTTGGAGAAAAAATGAATAAATAAAAAAATCAACAACATTAATTAAGCGCTAACTGCTCCCACTTGCATATGAAAGCAGTCAGGAGGAGCAAAATGAAAAGTACACAACAATGTTACAGCAGACATCTACAGTGGTGGCTCCTACCTTACAAATCAGTTATCACATATTTTACGATCAAATAACCCTCAAAGGTGAGTATGAGATTAAAAAGATACTAACAGTTCCACCTCTTGTTTCTCCAACTCTTTGATTGCCAGGGTCGTCTCCTCTGGAGCCGACTGATGGTTTTCAGTCATCTTTATCTCCTCTCTGACAGGGGGGGGTCCGGTTGGGACTACAAGCTGTGGACCGGGCTTCTCCTTCGATAGCGATCTATTGAGTTGCTGCTCCGGCGGGAGGCCAAGAGACGTGGCCGAAGGGTTTTTCTGAACGGCTAACTGAAGGGCTCTCTCCCGCTGAAACTGTTGCCGACTCCGGTTGGCCAAAGCCGGTTTCCGACCGCGGGCGGCGGCAGCAGGCATCACACATTCTGAAAACACATGTGATCATGATCACTGGCAAAAAAAAAATGTCCAGAAAATGATCCATCTGATACACAGAGAGAGATAAATAAAATGCGAAGCACTGGAAAGTCTAAGCTGGGTCAAAGTGATCTGGCTAGCATTCACAGTATGAAACGTTACCTTTCTGCTGAATCTTCCGCAGCTCCTCATCAGAAAAACCCGCCCAGCTGCTCATTTTACGGCTTAACACCCACCAACAAAACAGCAAAATGATGCATGTAGAATATGCTTCTATCGGGGCCTCGAGATTATCTTTCAAAACTTAGAAATACTGGCAAGGCAGCCTTAGTCGCTGACGCCATCTTTGTTTATTGCTGCCACGTCAAGGACCCCTAAAAGACCTGTGATGAGACTGTTGCAGATGTCGCCTGAATAAAAAAACAAATACAATCGAGAGATTTAAATAAGACAACATTTAATTATCTCGACATGATACATATTTACTGCAAACAAAAATGGTCGCAAATTTCTGTATAGAATGAAATAAGTATAACTTTGTAGGTAATTCACAAAAGGCATTTTCATACTGTGCTATACACCCAATCACGCGCGAAAGTTTCAAGGAAAGATGTGTTATTCTGGTGCTGACTGTGGTTTTATGGTGTATTTTTTCATAGTATCAGATCAGATAAAAATAAATGTTCACAGCTAACTCTCAACAATGCTCGCTGTGAATTTCTCATCCACTTCTCATGTGTAAGAGGGAAATTGAAAAACTGCTTTCTGTGAAAAGCAACATGCCATGGATCCATATATTAAATAAATGGAACAAATAGCTAAAAGTAATGGACAAACAACACTGTTACAGTTATTATATATTTCAATATGATAAGATCCATTATAATATATATTTTTTTATACAATCAGTTGTTAAATATCACCCAGGTTTAAATTAATTCAAATGCACAGGTTTGGAACATATGTGTCTGGACATTTGAGTTCATCAGACTGAAGCAGCTGTGGCTCAGATGGTAGAGCTGTCATCCAGTGATCTGAGGGTTCCTGGTTCGATCAGACCTGCAGTTAACATGTCGAAGTTTCCTTGAGCAAGATACTGAACCTCAAATTTCTCCTGATGTCAGTGTCACCAGTGTATACGTGTGTGAATGGTTAACACTCCTGATGAGCAGGTGGCACCCTGCGAGGTAGTCACTGCAACCAGTGTATGAATGTGTATGTGAATGGGTAAATGCAAAACCTGTGGTGTCAAAGCACTATATAAATACAAATACAGTGAAGTACACAAAAAGAGTGCTATTGGTAGCAAAACAGACCCGTCTTTAGCATGTAAACAAGAAAAATATCATTTCTTAAAGTACGTTTGTGTTGACGTTGCTTCAGATGCTGAATAAAATATGTTCCAAGAAGGTAGCTATGAGGACTATAGAAACACATTTTTTCCCCTTCTGAGGTCCCTCATGACACAGGGGTGAACAGCTTGTGGTGAAACTGGTGAAATTGTTTTAATACCATTTACGTTGTGCTTGACAGAGTTTCTGAGACAGTGGGTCCATGAGCAACATTTAAGTTAAATGCTAAAAGCCCAGTCATACAAAATTGGTGAAGTACACAAAAGGGCAGTCAGAATAGGCCAAACAAATCCAAAGAGCTAGGTCATGTCAGAAAATACAAGCTGGTCACAAAAAGCCCATCACAGTGAGATTGCGAGAACGCTTTTACAAGGGTGAAAAAATGGCACAGGACTGAGGAACAGGATAAATATACAAGATAGATGAAAGTGATCAGAAACACACACGAATTAGGGTGGCGTAGACAATCATAGAAATGGGATGACGCACAATGGAGGGAGTGTGGTATCTGAAATGTGTGACAGGCAAAAACAGGAAGTGGAACAAAAACTAACTTGACTGAAATATGACTTAGGAGATGTTGACGTCGGTGTTGATGCTGTTGTTTATAATTACAGTCAGCAGAGTCCAGTTTGTCATAAAAATAACGTTTTGTGTGAAACCACTCAGTGACCTACATCTCTCGTCTGGCTCAATATACATCATGAAACATAGTGGTCACAGTGGCACATTTCAAGGTGAGGGGGGAAATGTGGCCATATTGAATTATGAGATACAAGAGTTAATCAGTTCTGCAAAACATGAGGGATCTACTTTTGAAAGTTACTGTGGTGCAACTGTTGAGTGTGTATGTGATGAATCACATATTTTCAGTTATATTCCACCTCATAAATTGCCCCCAAAAATTGTCTCTCACAAACAACAGTACTCAGCTCAAAATTGTTTCCTTTGTGGTGCACAGGAAAGGAAAGACTTCACAGCACAGAGGCTGTGAAGTCATTTAAAGACCAGATATACTGCAGTGTTCTCATGGTGACAAACATTGTATCCTACATCTTTATGATGAATTATATTGTTCATACTTTAAAGTAATTTGTCAGAAATTTGTGATCATTTGTTTTTTTGGCCAAATACTTGTTTTTGTAGTGGACTGTGTTTTCAACGGTCATGTAAGGGATTTGCAATTTACAATAATGGTACCTGACATTTATTTAGATTTTTCCATCTACCCAGAAAAATACGTATTATTCTCATCCTGTTCTTATCGCCTATTAACTCAAATTGACAACATATGTATCATATCATATATCATCCTACTGTCATTCAGCACATACTGCATTCATTCAGCTATATATTACACCATTATTACCATTTACACATGTACTTCACAAGCAAGACCTGCGCAAGACCTGAGAAGGAGTCCAACAATTAAGAAATTTGCAAAAAGACACTCAAACACTTTCTACCCAAGTTCTCTTACCTTGTATGGCTGCCAGTAATAGGTGAAGGTGCAGTCATAAAGCATGTCTTTTTTAACATTGGCAATGCTGAGGAGTCATTGCAATGCAAAAACAATGACCTCTGCTTGGCAACTAATAAAAACTGGCCTCCACATCTTTTTTGCATCTGGAGGCCCATTATGTGCGAGTTAAAAGGCGAAACACCTCAGGAGGGCATAAATCGCAGGCGGAGTCGAGACAGGGCCAGGCATGGAGGCCAGATGGCAGGGAGACAAACACTTTTTGGTTGAGAGTTTTTCTGCTGCGTGTCGGGCTGAGGATGGGATAGCCTTGGATCCCTGATTAGTGAGCGCCAGAGGGGACCACATGGCTCATTACTGAGGTGACCCACGGAGAAACATCAGGGTTAGGGGTTGGGGAAGTGTATGAATCCCCTGTTAGGAGGAGGAGGTTACCATGATGACTGCGCTCAGTTCAGAAGTTCAACATGTCAGATCTTGTCGTCCACGTGTGTTGAGATGCGTCTTCTAAGAAAGAGACAAAGTTCCTCCACCCTATATCACATCAATCTGAAGTTAATTTATACATTACATGTTCCCCAAAATATTTTTTTTTTGGTCAATTCCACAACAATTAAGAAAATAAAACCTTCAAAAATCAAATTGACTTTCTGTTATGCATCTTTAGTGTTCAAATTTAGTTTCCAATGAACCAAAACTGGGGTTTTATTGGCAAATTGTATTTGAAAAAAATTAACTCTAATTTTTGCAGTTTAATTTCCAACATCCACGGATCAAGTGGATATTGGATATTGGAGTCAGAGCCTGTCCTGCATTCTACAAAATCAGCATTCATACTAATGTTTGCTCATCCTATCAGCTTTTGTGCAGTTTTAATTTTAGCAACCACTACTATCTGGTTTAGTAATGCTACTACACTGGTTAGCATTACACATTACTTACCATTTCATTCCTTAAGCTTATTGTGTGTTCAGACATAAGACAAGGTGTAATATGATCTGATGCAAAACATCTATATTGTCAGTTTACAGTGAATTTCTTTTGGGTCCTCAGTTAGCCCTGTCTTAAAAGTTCACACACAAAATTATATGTTCAATTACATTTAGAAATTATTATTCAGACAGCACATATTGATAAATGTATATAATTTATGATAATGTATATTACAGTCATGACCATGTACATAAAATCCCCAGTTTTCAAACTGATTTTTGATTTAGCAGTAAGATAGCTTATTGGAGGGGGAAAAGTTCTCTGTTTAGAAAATTTGAAGGGTTATAAGTGAGAAAAATATCAAAAAGACATTTCCTCTAAACTCTAGTGAGTTTAGAGGATGAATTTTCACCATCCACCATATGCAGATGGTGTACTCATTGCTAGCTAGCTTACAGTTAACTGACTGACTCAAATTTTTGGAGGTGAGTCGAGTCTAAACTTAAATTCACCTCACTGTCTGAAGGCAAATTTGTTTGTCAATAATGAAAAATGATTTAAAGTATGTACCCCAGGTCAACCAGTTAAAACCAGATTGTTAGCTACAAGTGATAAATGTGTCAGTGACAGCTGTCATTTGAAAAATACATAATTGCTCTGAAACAAAGATACAATTTAGATAATATGATTGAACAATTTAGATAAACCTGTAATTTTTGACACTTTGGAGATGGTGTCCACATACCAGCACATTTACTGTTGCCCCATTTTGTACAGTATATGGAATGGAAAATTGATGTAGTTTCAGTAGTAAATGTGCACGTAACCTTTGCCATCCCTTCTCTCCATAAAGACACACTGCCTTTAGCGCTCAATCAAAAGGAAGTGCTGTGAAAAATAAACAGCCAATCGCTGGTGACATGCATCAGAGAGTCAGCCTAAATAAAATTGAGGATGATTAGGGGTCATGCCGGCGCTCTGAGCTGGAAGCTGGATCAACTTCCAATTGCTGTTTAAAGAAAAATCTGGAAGCCAGGTCCATGCTGACCCCACAGCCTTATCCCGCTGTCCCGGCTGAACCATCTCTTCTTCCCCTCAGTGCTCTGAACCTGTCCTTTAATTTCCATCCCTGACCTCTCGTCCCGCCATCTGCAGCCAGTTTGCGTCAAAAATAGAGGCCTGACATCATGCATGAGGTTTCACTTTATGTCTTCCTCCCGTCACCCTCAAGTGCTCAACCATCATTTTCTCTCAACATGTTAGAAGGAGTTCAAAATAATGAGAAAAAAACAAATCAGAATTTATATTACAGCCTCATCAAATGGCATCTGAATTACACTATTTTGACTGAAGCTATTCTCCTGTAACTTTAGTTCAAAATGTCATAGAAAAATGTCAGGCGATGTCATATAGATTGAGAAAGTGTGAAAAGGGAATGTTAATATGAACTAAAAAGCATGTCAAAAGAACAAAAGGATACCATAAAGTTTTAATGTGAATCAGGCAAGAGTCAAAAACAAAGAGAAAGTCTTCATATAATTTGGACATTTGGTCTCAGAATGTAATATTTTGCCTTTGAAGATCACTTGAGAGATTATAAAAAGAATCTTCTGCTGGAATATCCTTAGAAAGTCAGGTGAAATTATATAAAGAGGGAAAATCCCCACTTTAAGAAGTGCTGGCTGAAAGGTGATGATTTGGATTGACATTTGTGGGACCGTGAATGATTATTTTATTATGTTTTTTTATGATTTAATTTTTATCATTAGTGTACATTCAGTCATTTTGTTCTGTAGCTTGCTTAAGTTTAGAAAACAAAACTTATGATGATTAGTTTTTGAAAAAAGGATGAAAAAACAGCACTAAGTGAGGATTTCAGAAAATGAATCATGTCCGTCTGATGCTACAAGTCACAATATGATCCAGTTTGAGGCAATGAGAGCTCGGATCAGACTTAAAATCTTGTTTGACACAGGATGTAAAGGGTGTCCCCCGGTGAAATATCAAGTTTTCAGAGTCCCTTTACCTAAGATTTATAGATCTTAAAAAATCCAAATACAGTGAAAATCAACCTTAATTTTTAGTGAGGAAGCGTGACAATCCCAGGCAAAAGAGTAATACTCTCCTGGTAAATCATTCTTAAATCACAGATAAACCTCAGTTTAATCCACAGTTGGAACTGCTAAAACTGGAGGCTTCAAGAGGCCACACCATTACTATCATTCTCTCCAGACGTTGAGTTCGTGCTGTGCCAATCAAATGGCAAGCACTCTGAATGTTCTTGGAGAGCGTCCCTGGTCCCTCTGAGAAGAAGTCTGCGTCGTTGACTCTGAGGAGTCCCCACTGTAAGGAGGAGAAACAATACTTCCCTGTGTCACCTGCCACCCAGCTATATTTCACCAGGCAGTCCCATTTTCCAACACTGTTTGGGCTTTCATTGCATTTCAACGGGCCCTTTAACCGCCTGATGTCCAGATGTTCTGGGATCCAGTCGAGACCCAGCTACAGCCTTATGGGCCACAAGCAGGATGACGGGTGAAAGTCAGGCTGTGACTTTCTGTTAAGATGAGAAAAGCAGCTTGATAAGACACTCAAGCACAGAAAAAGGAGGACAAAATGGCACGAAGTCCACAAAGTGGGAATAAGTAAATTTATCAGAGGCCCTCAGACTGCAAATGTAACCTCTTTTCGTTCTTTGGGTTTTTTATAAGTTGTTTTTGTTGTTCGTGTATGAGCGTGAGTATGCGTGCACAAACAAGGGTTTAATAATATCACTGAATGCCTCCCTCGATTTCCGCATACCATATCCGAACACCAAACTACGCCAAAAGGTCATAAAAGTTGCAGTCATGTTATCCTAACCTGATGACTTAAATACAAGAGGTTTCCAGCTAAAACACGTTAGTTTTAGGAAATAAAACTACTAGGTTACGTTAAGATAATACTTGGTAACGTTCAGCCACTATACTACATTTACATTTCAAAAACACTTGGTTACAGGAAAACATTAATTGTTTAAAAATGAATATTTTCCCATTTAACAAAAATGTTGTTGTGATTTCACGTGATCCAAATGGCTGTCTTTCAGTATTTTTCCTGAAAGATGGAATGTGGAGGGGGAGGGGTATCAGATACAAAATGGTAATGGTTCCGGAAGCAGTCGCAAACACGGGGAGAAGTTGTAAAATGTTTAAATGAAGCAAAGGTCAGTATGCGGGCAGACAGTTCAGTCCAAATAAAGGTATTCAAAATGACAGGAAAAAACTCTGGTTGATAACAGAAAACACTTGGTTAGTAACTCTAATACGAGGGACAAGACTATCTGGCACAGAAGGAAGGAGGAACACAGCTTATATACACCAGGGGAGGGGAGACAACCAGACACAGGTGTGCGTAATGACAAACTTCCTCTAAATTCACATATTCAAATAAGGCTGAGGACAGAATTTTTTATGTGGACTGACCCTGGCTGAACCCAACCAAACGCGGTCAGTAAGTTTGGGACTTTTTTAAACAGGCGATCACACATGCTGACAAATGATTCATTAGACCTCGAGCGTTGCCCAGAAACCTCCATAAAAAGAACTTGAAGTCTCGTAGAAGCTCATTAGAAGGGAAAATGTGGCCTCTAACGCTAGAGCTCAAATAAAGATACAGTTGTCTCTAGCATGGCCTCAAAACAATTTGGCTGCTGATTCAGATTCCTAATCAAATTATTTTTAGCTATGGCACATTTAATCCGCTGTTGTTTTATTCATTAGTCGTTCCACGGATTTACTGCGCCTCTGGCAGCCTCGCTGTCTCTCATCTCGTCCATTTCCCATAGTGTAACACATCTGGTCCCAATCAAAGAGAGGTAGAGAATTGTAGGCCTATTAGCATGCTTTGGCAGGGGTTCACTGTGAACAGCAGAGCTCCAACTCCCCCGGAGTTTCTGGTAGCCTATGTTGTACACAAGCCACGCCTTTATTACCTGATTTCTTAACGAGGGGAGCAAAATAAGCAGGATTTTGCATATTGCATTTTTTTTTTCTGGCTGTGCGAGAGGTAAGAATCCTCCTGCTGAGAACAGAGTATAAAGATTTATAGCACAGACATGCCAAGCCCGAGTTAATCACATTAAACCCAAGTATGTGTCCTGTTTCTAAGTATGCAGATCAATAATGAGTCATTGTTCCAGAGGAAGAAAAAAAAAAAAGCTACAGTAATCACTCTAATTTATGATCTTCCCTTGTTTTTATGTTCTTCATAAACAATCACATAAAACTGATTTTATTATTTTCAAATTCAAACTTTATTGGTCACCGGACTGCAAATATAAAACAATGCAAATGTGGGTCGAAGATTTTTCGTGGTGTAAACAGGGTTTTATAAAAAGTAGGAGGCAGTTTGTAAAGGATCTCTGATGCTGTTTTGTCTTTGAAGCATTTTTTCAGTTTTGTACAGCAGGGTGGAATAAATGATCAGGAGACTTGATGTTCTAAATGAAAAGTTATAATGGCGGTGAACTTTCAACCCTAACGCCACCGTGACCAAAACCACAACCGCACGCATAATTCACTCACTAACCATATAATGTCACGACTGGAACAAATGTGCTCACTCTCCACCAAAATGTCCTCATTTACAAAAATGTTCTGAAAGCATATTCTCTCTTTCTAAATATACTCGTTTAGCAACAATTACCTCAATTTGCAAATGGTACCAAATTTCTTTAAAGATGTCCATGCCATATTCCCAATATTTTTAAAGGATGACCTTGTAAATGACGCCAGGAATATAAACATGGGACTGTTTGTTATTGAAATCTGCACTGAATCCTTGAGAGATTTGATATATCTTTTGCACGTGCTTGCTTGAAGTGTTGTAATTGCACAGCTCTAGTTTCTGATGTATACGTGCATGAGTGCCACCCTCACTGTGTAAATATGGGATGTTGATATATTTAGGATGCATTTCTGTTGTTGATGACCCCTGAATCGGATGTTAATGTCCGCTGGCTAGATATAGTGCAGAGGGTGCGAAGTAGAGCGATACGATCAAGTGGAAAGATGCGCGAGAGAGCAGAACAAGAGAGAAATTTACGTAATGGGATGGGCTCCACCCCCCAGGATAAGCGGCAGAAAATGGATGGATGGATGGATAGTAAGCTAATAGTGTTTATGTTTACAACTTGAATTTTTGATTTGGAATTCTTTAACAGTACTAAGTGGTGTATTTTGAATGACTGAAAATCTGCTGTGTCATGATATGTCATATGTGCCTTGACAAATATTCATTGAGACTTTTCATCTCTCCATTTTTATGATGCGTGGACTCAATGTTTGACCAGGAAATAGTTACAGACCTTTCTTTCGCAAAGGCTTCTGCTCTTTTGGAAATGTACTTACTTTCTAGTATGGCCCATCTTTCCAGTAATATTTTTATTCAAGACCAAAAAATGTTTGCATAATCCCCATACTGAAGAGGATTAGGGTCACTTATGAAAAACATGTGTAAAATGTATTTTTGATGTCAGATTTTTTCTAAAAATTCTAAAATTTTACAAAGCCTTTACTTTTGAAAAAACCTTCCAAAATGTCTACAATGTCTCCACTTTTACCAAAAGTTTTTCCTATTTTCATTAAAACATCCTTACAAAATGTCCTCACTTTTTCGTTTCGTTTCGTTTCGTTTCGTTTTCTGCCGCTTATCCGGGTCCGGGTCGTGGGGGTAACAGCCTGAGCAGGGAGATCCAGACACTCCTCTCCCGCCATAAAGTTTTGTTTCGTTTCGTTTTCTGCCGCTTATCCGGGTCCGGGTCGCGGGGGTAACAGCCTGAGCAGGGAGATCCAGACGCTCCTCTCCCCGGCCACTTCCACCAACTCCTTCGGGGGGACACCAAGACGTTCCCAAGCCAGCCGAGAGATGTAATCTCTCCAGCGTGTCCTTGGTCTGCCCCGGGGTCTCCTCCCGGATGGGCATGCCCGAAACACCTCCCCAGGGAGACGTCCAGGAGGCATCCTGACCAGATGCCCGAACCACCTCAACTGGCTCCTCTCAACGCGGAGGAGCAGCGGCTCTACTCTGAGCTCCTCCCGGATGTCCGTGCTCCTCACCCTATCTCTAAGGCTGAGCCCAGCCACCCTGCGAAGGAAGCTCATTTCGGCCGCTTGTATTCGCGATCTCATTCTTTCGGTCACTACCCAGAGCTCATGACCATAGGTGAGAGTTGGGACGTAGATTGACCTGTAAATTGAAAGCTTTGCCTTCTGGCTCAGCTCTCTCTTCACCACAACGGACCGCTTCAGCGTCCGCATCACTGCCGACGCTGCTCCAATCCGTCTGTCAATCTCCCGCTCCATTTTCCCCTCACTCGTGAACAAGACCCCGAGATACTTGAACTCCTCCACTTGGGGAAGCGACTCTCCCCCGACCCAGAGTGGGCAATCCACCCTTTTCCGGCTAAGAACCATGGCCTCAGATTTAGAGGTGCTGATTCTCATCCCCGCCGCTTGACACTCAGCTGCAAACCGTCCCAGTGAGAGCTGGAGGTCACTGTTCGATGAGGCCAACAGGACCACGTCATCTGCAAATAGCAGAGACGGAATCCGGAGGCCACCGAACCCGACTCCCTCCGCCGCTTGGCTGCGCCTAGAAATTCTGTCCATAAAAATTATGAACAGAACCGGTGACAAAGGACAGCCTTGGCGGAGACCAACCCTGACTGGGAACGGGTCTGACTTACTGCCGGCAATGCGAACCAAGCTCTGACTCCGACAATACAGAGATTGAATAGCCCGTAACAAAAGGCCATCTACCCCATACTCCCGGAGCACCCCCCACAGGATACCTTGGGGGACACGGTCATAAGCCTTCTCCAGATCCACAAAACACATGTGGACTGGTTGGGCAAACTCCCATGCCCCCTCCAGTACCCTCGTGAGGGTATAGAGCTGGTCCAGTGTTCCACGGCCAGGACGAAAACCACATTGCTCCTCTTGAATCCGAGGTTCAACTAGCAGCCGCACTCTCCTCTCCAGCACCCTGGAGTAGACCTTCCCAGGGAGGCTGAGGAGTGTGATTCCCCGGTAGTTGGAACACACCCTCTGGTCCCCCTTCTTGAAAAGGGGGACAACCACACCTGTCTGCCACTCCAAAGGCACAGTCCCCGATGTCCACGCAATGTTGCAGAGGCGTGTCAACCATGACAGCCCTACAACATCCAGAGCCTTCAGGAGCTCGGGACGGATCTCATCAACCCCCGGGGCGCTGCCGCTGCGGAGTTGTTTGACAGCCCCGGCGACCTCGACCCCAGTGATGGGAGGGCCCAGCCCAAAGTCCTCCGGCTCTGCCTCTTCTTCAGAATGCGTGTTGGTGGGATTGAGGAGATCTTCGAAGTATTCCTTCCACCGCCGAACTATAGACTCAGTTGAGGTCAGCAACTCCCCTCCCACACCGAAGACCGTGTGGACGGGGTTCCGCTTTCCCCTCCTGAGTCGCCGAACAGTTTGCCAGAATTTCTTCGGCGCCGACTGGAAGTCTTGTTCCATGGCCTCACCAAACTCCTCCCACACCCGGGTTTTTGCCTCAGTGACCACCCGAGCCGCAGATCGCTTGGCCTGCCGGTAGCTGTCTGCTGCCTCGGGAGTCCCACAGGCCAACCATGACCTGTAAGTCTCCTTCTTCAGCTTGACGGCCCCTTTCACCTCTGGTGTCCACCAGCGGGTCCTGGGATTACCGCCACGACTAGCACCAGCGACCTTGCTACCACAGCTTCGAGCAGCCGCCTCGACAATGGCAGCGCGGAACATGGCCCACTCAGACTCCATGCTCCCCACTACCTCCGGGATGTGGTTGAAGCTCCTCCGGAGGTGGGAGTTGAAGACCATTTTCACAGGGTCCTCAGCCAGACGTTCCCAGCAGACCCTCACTATTCGCTTGGGCCTACCTGGTCTGTCCGGCTTCTTCCCCCGCCACCTGATCCAACTCACCACCAGGTGGTGATCAGTTGACAGCTCTGCTCCTCTCTTTACCCGAGTGTCCAGCACATACGGTCGCAGATCAGATGATACGACTACAAAGTCAATCATTGACTGTCGACCTAGGGTGTCCTGGTGCCAAGTGCACTTATGGACACTCTTATGGCTGAACATGGTGTTAGTTATGGACAAACTGTGACTAGCACAGAAATCCAATAACTGAACACCACTCGGGTTCAGATCGGGCAGTCCGTTCCTCCCAATCACACCCCTCCAGGTCTCGCTGTCATTGCCCACATGAGCGTTGAAGTCTCCCAGTAGGACGATGGAGTCCCCAGTAGGGGCACTCTCCAGTACCTTTTCCAAGGACTCCAAAAAGGGTGGGTACTCTGAACTGCTATTTGGCGCATAGGCACAAACCACAGTCAGGTCCCGTTCCCCAACCCGAAGGCGCAGGGAAGCAACCCTTTCGTCCACGGGGGTAAACTCCAACACATTGGCTGAGAGCCGGGGAGCTATTAATAAGCCCACGCCTGCTCTCCGCCTCTCACCTGGGACAACTCCAGCATAGAACAGAGTCCAACCCCTCTCAAGAAGACTGGTTCCAGAACCTGAACTGTGCGTTGAGGTTAGGCCGACTATATCTAGCCGGTATCTCTCCACCTCACGCACAAGCTCAGGTTCCTTCCCCATCAGAGAGGTAACATTCCATGTTCCGATAGCCAGCTTCAGCAACCGGGGATCGGACCGCCAAGGCCCCTGCCTTTGACTGCCACCCGATCCACATAGCCCCGGACCTCTATGGTTCCTCCTGTGGGTGGTGGGCCCACATGAGGACGGACCCATGTTTCCTTTTCGGGCTGAGCCCGACCGGACCCCATGGAAAAAGGCCCGGCCACCAGGCGCTCGCCTACGGACCCCTTCCCCAGGCCTGGCTCCAGGGCGGGGTCCCGGTATACCTCCGGGCAGGGTACACAAGTCCTTGTTATTATTCACCATTGTAGAAGTCTTCGAACCGCACTTTGTCTGGCCCCTCACCTAAGACCAATTTGCCTTGGGTGACACTACCAGGGGCAAACAGCCCCCGACAACATAGCTCCTAGGATCATTAGGGCACCCAAACCCCTCCACCACGGTAAGGTGGCGGTTCCAGGAGGAGCCTCACTTTTTCAATGGAACAAATCTGCAAATGTACTGCACATTTTGTCAGTGACCATTTTCATACATTTTATTGCTTCATATCTTTTATCAAAGTCCATGCACAGCTTATTTTGCTTCTACAATATGTTACTGTTTTCTCATGTTTACATTTACCTGTTTCTGCTTTTAGTTACCGCACAGCTATCTCAGTTTATACAAACTGAAATACTTAATACTAAATACTTAATTTCTTCTTGTTAGTTACTTTTTAAATTCTTGTTAGCTACTTTAAAGTTGTCATTGTATTATTTATCCTTTGTTTACATTTTTTCTTACGTGTATTTTTTGCAGTTTGAATTGTTTAAGTTTGTATTTGTTGTGTGTTGTCATTTGAATTTTCAGTAATCTATGTAATGTAAAGCAATCTAATCTTATTAAAAATGTTGTGTTACACTGTCATCTTGTAGCTTTCTTAAAGGCAAATATCTTCCGTTATTGTCACAACAATCTGAAGATATATTAGGGGTATAATATAAGCTGTCTCTATTACACATACATATGTACATATTCTGATCAAGATGTCCTCCCACACAGTCACCGAGCCATTCCCCTCAGAAACCACCTTCTTTGTGGTCCAGATTCAAAACAGCAAAGCTTTTTGCTCCCAGTGAGTTTACTGAGCGGCATTGTGCAAACACAACGGGCCAGCTGATACTGGGGGACTGGGAAAAGGATGGTCAGATACTAGAGGAACCAGTTTCAAACATCATCAAACTCACACACATCCGCAATTGAGGACAAAAAACAAAAAGGAGGATTTAGTTTGCTCAGGTGTTGATGTCACGCAGGTCGACATCACAGGTACAGTACAGAAACTGGAAATAGGAACACACTTATATAAGAAGTGCTCAAAGCAAAGTATGCGTGATCGCTGCATTTTCATTCATTTCTCTTTCAGAAACTTGTGGTCGTTGCTCTAAGTGTTGGATGCTAGAAAATTAGTTAGTGATAAATCTTAGAGGATGAACAGAAAAAGAATGAAAATTAAAAGTTTATGGTTAACTGTTTTCAGTGATATTTTAATTGTCTCTAGTTTTTCTAGCTATACCAATACTTTTGCTAGCTTCTGGTGCTACTTGGTGGCAGAAGCCTAAGAAAGACTGGCTAATTTCAAACATGACACACCATAAATAAAATTCAATAAAGATACAAATTGTATTTGATTTAAAGTAAATTAGATTCTGACAGCTTGAAACACTAGCTATGTTTACATTAGCTATGTTTACATGGACACAAATATTCGGAATAAAGAGCAGATTAGAATAAAAATGCTTCATGTAAACACGTCAATTGAAAGATTCTGATCCGATTTGGCTCATTCGGAAAGAAATTATATTCCGATCGAGAGGGCTGGTTTATGCCAATCTTTATTCCGAACCGCGTCCATGTACACACTTATTCCGATCGCGACTTCCTGTTTGGGGTAAAATTAGCCTCACTGCACATGTGTGCCCTCGGCCAACATGACGTGACAGCAGCACTAAACTTGGAGGGATGCTCATGTCCTCCCGCTCTCTCCTCCTGTAACACAGGAGCATTAAGCATTGCTGAGCCCATAGCTTGATCACGGAGAACAGTATAAACAAAAGTAGGGCTTTCAGAACCTGGCGCAGGTCCATTCTTTTAGAATGCGGCGTTTAAATCGCAGGGAAAAGCGTGAAAGTGCAAAGTGTAGCCACATTGGCATTTGTATGCAGCACAGGCGGAGGTACAAGTTCTTCTTCTGCGGTTATTTTAGGGAAATAAGACAAATCTCTCCATGTCAAAATGCTGCTATTCTGATTAAAGCTTGGTGCATGTATACACACGTCATGATCGGATCATTGGATTTAGCGTCCATATAACCAGCGGATTCTGAATTTCCAATCCCTCAAATTTTTAATCTGATCAAGAAATTTTCTGCATGTAAACATAGCTACTCTCTACCACTTTCACCAGACACAAGCTCTAGTCAAGCTCTAAACAAAACAGCCAAGTAATTCGATGTCTGCCAATGGTTCATGCAATTCGAGTTACAGACACATACAGTAAATGAATCTGCTGTTGCTAACACTACAGCGTTTCTCAACGCCCGTCTACATTTGTTCATGACATCAGGCATTTGAATTTGTGGCCAGACTTTTTCTTCAGTGTGCTCATCCTTTCTCACAGAGCTTCTGCTGTGTTTGTCCCTGGTCTTTGGCAACACTGTTACCACTACACTACATCAGGCCCCAGCACAGTTACATGTCCACCATCGGGCTTAAACATGAAGGGTTGCCTTGGCGAAGCTGGCAAGGCTGGCCTGTTTCTTTCCTATCATCATCATCGTCATTGTCAGGCTACTAAAATATTACAAAACTCTGCTTTCAGCCAAAGATTCACAGTGACATAACCCTTATTATTTATGTTGTGAAGGAAATTTCCTTCATATAATTACTATATAGTTGGTCTTATAATATTCAGTTCATTTATTACAGGTTTCTATAAGTTTTGTTGTATTTAATCATATTTGGTCCATCAGTACTTGTTACAGTTTAAAAGGCTGTCTTAATTTGGTGTGATTGCATTGGTTGTACTCGAGGCTACAGAGACCTCGATAGATGTTTTGACGTCTGTGGACAGAGCTGATCCGTACATGGCAAGTCATGTGACAAGATATCTGTCCAATAGTAAAACAGCATTTGTATAACATATTTCAGGGGCTGGAACTTTAATATGCCCTTTTTCACACTCAAGATATGTTTTCTCTCAAATGACTGACAAAAATTTGTGATTTTTAATAAAAATGGAATACAGTAATTTTCAACTTTTCTGTAATGTTGGGAAAAACGATAGTGCAAGGTTCTCCACTTTGAAGAGGATGAATGGATGGATCATGGATCTCTCTACATAAAAGGGCTAGCTCCTTTTGTTTGTGTAATTACTCTAATGGACTCTCACAAATTTCTACAATGAAAAATCTGTAATTACAGCATAACAAAACTTGTCTTTTAAACACCTGACCATTATTCTCGCTCTGTTTCAGCCTCTCGTCTCTGATCACGCAGGTCAACATTATTAAGCATATGTTTGTAATTACATCCCTCCAGCCACCAGTGACACCAAGGTGTCTTGGCACAGAATTGCTGGCAACCTTAATGTGTGTCCCCCCTCCCAACCCTCAGCACCCTGCCACACCAACCTTTGTGCCTGAAATAGTTTAATGAGGAGCTTTTTAATGCCTTTATTATACAAAAAACTGGCACCAAGCACCAAGGCCTTAATGCCACGCTGCCCCCACCTCAGCTTGCTAACTAATCAGCAGAGGTAATAATGTGCGAGTGCCTTGCCCTCAGGATTAAAGGTTTGTGTTTTTATGTGCTGATGCTAAAACACACACTCGGCACACATTCATTGAGACACACATGCACACACATAGCTGTGCAATCAGGCATCCTCGGGGGCAGCGATTTACTACCTGGTACTATTTTATTAATTTAATTACTGATTTACAATCATTCTTCTTAGAGGAAAATAGCGAGGAAAGTGTTGCCTGTGTGTTTTTTTGTGGAGGCAGCCAAATTTTGTTTAATTTTATAAAACAGAAAGAAGGGTGTTTTATTTTAAAAGTAGCCTCAAGGTCTCCTTAATGTATTAGAAGCACAAAGGGAGTGTCCTGTAAAGCAGAGGCCTTTAATGCAATTTTTTTCCTGTTTATTTGGTTTATTCTCTTTAAATTTCAACAAGCCCAACAAAGAAAACAACTAGTCACTGTAACTCAGACAGGGAATATTTTTCTCTTTTTATTTTTTAGTTTTCCAAAAAGTTGTCAACTGTTTCGAGAGAGTACCCTGGCTACATACCAAGCCCGTTGAAGATCTGTTTTTTGTTCCACTGTAACGAGGTGTAAGAGCAGACCCAAAAACAGCACAAACCTAGACCGGAACAGTTCAGAACTTTATTGACAATATTCACGAGTCCAGACGACAATCAGGAAGCCTGGTCGGCGAGCACAGTCCAAGTACTGAATGGGGCAGGAGTCTCCGGAGAGGGAGTCCAGGCAGGCTGCAGGCAGACAGGGAGCGGGCAGATGCAAAGTCCAAAGACAGAAGGCAGGTCAGGTACAAGGAGATCCGTCCAGAAAAGAGTGCTGGAGAGTAGTGCATGACGCAACGACAATATAGGTCGAGAGGAGCTGGTTATGAGGAGGCTGGGTGATAGAGCCGACTGGGGGGAACAGGTGAGTCTAATGATCTTGATTAGGAGAGGTAGGCAGGCAGGTAGAGTGGGTTGGTAGAGGGGAAAACCAGGAGTGGACTATGGCAACTAGCTTAGCTTTAATGAATTAAAACTGGGCCATTAGTCAGTGTCAACAGGCTTCCACTTGACAATGAAAATGAGCTGTCCTGACTTTGGTCGCAGCTGGCTGACTGAGGACATTTTCAAGTTTCATTTTTGGTGGGAAGAAAAATCTGTCACATCGTTGCTCCACCAGGATGTATACACAACAAACGATGCAGCAACACATGAGAGAGCTGTTGGACCATTTACTCTCCTTTAGGAGTTTGACTTACAAGCTAATTTTTCACACTGAACTCATCGCAAGGTTGAAGAATCCTCAGACTTTGCTTTGAACAAGAACATGTCCACAAAGGGGCCCCCAGCCACTCTGTAAATGCCAAAAGTTTGACTGACTCTCTCCCCAGTGAGTTATGGAAGAGTAGTTCAGACCAAATGCTTGATGAGTATTTTTCATTTCTGCAAAGAAGGTCATTTTTTCAGTTTGTTTTGGTTGTTTGTATGTCTGTTAGCAGCCTACCATCCACATTTTAATTCCGTGGGTTCTGTTTGGCAGTGGTTTCAAAAGATTAATTTTTATAGGTCAAAGATCAAGGTCACAAAAAATATCCCAAATTTCTGATTTGTTAAAATCAGGTGGTATCTTGTGAGTGATATTTTCTTTTATATGTAGCCTAATGTTTTAGGACATAAAGTGCAAAAAAACATAGTATAGAACCTTTATATTCTGTGATTGGTAGGACTTTTGATTATTTTGAATGCACTTATTGTGAGTTGCAAGCAACAAGAACAAAAAAAGACACAGAAATGTAAAATAAATCTGTAGATACATGACACTTTCATGTAGTTCATGCCCCCTCCACAAACGTCAGTTGCGAAATAGCCCCTAGCTTTTAAAACTTGAGCCAGGAAGAACTTCAAAAGTGGCTTAAAGACAACAACTTGTGATGTGTGAAAGTAATAAACTGACAAATATCCTGATATAATTTCATTTAACAGGTTGTGCAAATGGAGACGAGGCCCCGCTCTTGTCAAGCCATTTGACAAAAGCAAGTCCCGTTTTCTTGACTCCAGCATTACTGTACTCCCACAGAGCTTTTAACTTGCTCCTCGTTTCCACCAAATTGCCATTCCAAATCATTCAAGTCACATTAACACACACTGTTATTACAACATGGTTTGACAGTCGAAAGTTTAAATAGTTGAAAGAGTTCAGATACAGATGTCTTATGGGTAACAAAAAAGTTTGAATGAACTTGTGGCATTTGCTGAAGGCCTAGCGCTCTCCCTAGTGTTTTAATCTCAACCAAAGAACACACAGTACCAAATCTAAACACTCCAGCAGGGTCGTGAACTCGAGCTGAGAACTTGGTCGGCGTCATCGTCTTATCACCTTTCCCTGAGAGGACAGACAGATACAGACAGATATTCATATGCACAGGTCTCTCATTAGCATATGGCCGTCCGCTCATAGGGAGGTTTGTCTGTGGTGGAAAACATCAGTCAGCCGCCAGTGTCTGACAGAAATTATTACTCACGTTACTGGCTGATGATGGCAAGGAGGCTCAGCTTCCAGTCAGGACAGCCATCATTGCCTGCTGTTTGGGCCATTCAAGTGTCGGGTTAGAACACATACAGAAAGTGCTAAACACAGCTGACGTGGACTCCAGGAATGTGCTTTTGTCGTATTTCTGTTGAGCAGTGAGGGAGAAGCATCTGTCTTCATTTTCCTTGAAACTATATGCTGAACAAACTTTAATGCTGTCATTGCGAATACTGTCTTATTGCTGAAAAATCATGGTCATCCAATTTGTAATAGATATGGCTGACAATCAGTGTATGTGTGTGTGTGTGTGTGTGTGTGTGTGTGTCTGCAGAGGTGTTCAAGTGATACAGTTTGTCTCAGGCCTAGGTGTTAAATTATCACATAGGGGCCTCTGTGAGAAGGCATTACGACTAATCATGGGAAACTAAGGATGTCCATCCAACAGAAGTTTCTTTCGGTGCATTTTGTCCAATCCAATGTCATATGCACAGAAACAATCAAATGGCCGTTATTGCCTATCAGAAGGGCCATTTGGTGATTTGTCCAATCTGAAAGAACCCTTGAGAAAAACAGAGGCATAAAGGGCCAAACAGAAGGGTTTTCGGGCGAAACAACCAAGGGGTCTACAGGAACATGGAAGGTTTTCTCAGGTGCTTTTGTTCAGGGAAAATAACATTGGCTGTTGTTACATGCATACATTTTTTCATTCCAATTGAAGATTTTGGGTCGGCTGTTTTACAGCCATTGAGACATCTAATTATGCTCAGTTCAGTTGTTGTGGAGTGTCACTGTAAATATGCCATGACATAATTAAAGATGTCCAGTGAATCCCTACTTACTCTCGCTGTACGAAAGCTAAAATATCCCAGATATCACATATTGTGCTGATGACTGCAGTATCAAGTTCCCACCTATACTTAAGCAAATTCAGCTGTCAATTAGGATGTGTTACCCCATTTATATAGCATGAAAAGAAATAAAACCAAAGTGTGATAAGAACTATCTATAGAAAACCAGTTTGAGTTTTTAGTTTTGTCAATGTCCCATCTGCTAAAGCTGGATTTAAACTTGTGCGTTGAATCGAAGCTCCTGTGTAACCTTACCATGGTCTGTTGTGCACCTCCCCAAAAATGTAACTACATGGCACAGCAATACAAAGAGTGACAGACGGCTGCAAATTTATTTAAAGAAATAGTCACAAACATTGGTGAATGTAACAGAGTGCAGAGAGTTAGAGAAGAGTTGGAATAGCCTCTGTTTCAATGATTTCAACAAAATAACTGTTGCTCAATAGTGACACTTCATTTCAGTCAGCGTTGTTAACAAGGATAGGATCAAGTACAGGAAGTTATGCTCACAGCAGAGAGGTTGACCTCTCTGCTGTGAGAGGTTTTGCAGACCAATGCAGACCTACATAGTAGGCTCTGCATATAAATAAGCCTTAAAGCAGAAGGGGGTGGGATTTATGACCTACACTGCAGCCAGCCACAAGGGGGGCAAATGTTTTTGTAGTGTCCATGGAGTCAACCAACAAACCTTTAAAGCCAAAATAAAAAATGTGAGATTTATAAGAACATAAATAACACCATACAGAAGATAAAAAGGTTAAATCAGAAGAGGAAAAATCCTAAAAACTGCTAAAATTTACCAGTGAGGATTTAGTGCAATAGGAGGGGCCCTTCAGGAAATCATTTAGGGCAACTTGTGGGGCACTTGGGCCTGCAAGAGTGGAACAAAGGAGCACATAGGTCACCCAGGTTAGTCCTTAAGCCAAACATCGCACCATGTCGAGCCACCTTTAGGCACTTCAGTCAGAAGGCTGCTTAGTCTTAGGGCCTCAGCTATGACTTCACTGACATGGTGAAAAAAACTGAAACAAAGAGATGCAATAACGCTCTGATTACTGTGCCCCTTAATACACACATAAACATACAAAAACCACACACATGTGGTGGGACACATGTTACTGCTCACGTTTGTGCATGATCACGGACTGAATTATAGCAAAGAGAAACAATTTTCCCAGCACCACTGCCACCTACGCTGACAAACTTTGTACAACTAACCTCCAGTCTAGAAGGCAGATTATTACAGGAGTTAGCCTAATGAAAACAGACACACACACATATAAACACATGAATCATCACAGAGACGGAGATTACTCCTCTGTGAGTCAAATGTGTGATGTGCTTTATGAGGACGGAGGAAAACAAAAACACATGGATCCACTTTGATTTTGAAAATGGAGAATCTGACGGCTTACGGTGTCAAAGGTGATCGTAAGCACATGCACTAAAGACACACATACACGCACGCGAGTTCTCACACACACACACACACACACACACACACACACACACACACACACAGACACTGACAGTGCCTGTTTGTGATTCTAAATTAGACTGTAAATGAAAACAAATCCATGTACTAGTACATGTATGTACATGTATGTACTTTTTGGAGCCATAATGAGGTTAAGTCGCTCTGCGTCCTTCCGTCAGAGTGAGGAATCATGTGAGACCGAGGTCTGCAAGTAGCCGCTCCTTCATCAAGGGAGAATAAAGCCAGCATCACACTTCATCTATCCAACCACCGGACAGTTGCAACACACTCACGCAAGAACAATCTAATTGAACTAATAAGAAAAATGTCTGGAGCTGTGTCATTCTTAATAAAGTGAAAAAAATTAAAATCAGGTACAGGTACTGTGTCTTATTAACATACAAGTGTTTATAGAATATTTAAAATATAGAGAGGATACAATTTTCAAGGGAGTAACAGAAATTAAAAGTGTCCCAAAGGCAATTTCTCATAGTTAAAATGAGATAGAGCAGGATTTAGATTTGTTGTACGTTCCAGTCCAGTCTTGTCAATCTCATCAAACTGTGAGAGGAAAAACAAGAAAATTAGTTCATGTGTATTTTTAATATCCTTGGGTGCTCCTTACCTGCATGTTTATTTAAACACTGCCTAGTACTTGAACTGAATCTATTGTTGTTGTGTGATTGCATGTAGTGTAGTGTGAGTTTTGCATGTCAGCTGCAGCAGAAACCCAGCCAAATGGGTAATATATCACACTGTTGAGGGGGTTTACTCCTCACCACATCTACTTAAACCCCCAATGTGGCGCATCTCCGTGAGAAACATACAATGTCTGGTAACTTTGAAAATTAAGCAATGCCTTCTTATTTTCACAGAACCAAATCCCCCCACCCAACCCCATCTTCCTGTTGTGCTGGCTTGGCAGCGAGAAGGGGATTTTTGTTTTGGTTTCTCTGCTGGAGGCCAAAGTTTCCTGGGATGTGGAATCAGAGGAGATGTTGCCATGTTTCCCCTCCCTCGCTCTTCAACCCTTCCCAGCAGTCTCTCTGGGATGGCGAGCAGCGCATTTCATCTTCCGTGAGAAATGACAGCAGCGTGATTACACAGCATGCAGAGGTCTATGCAAGCACGCGATCCTGCGAATGATGCATGAGCAAGTGTTAAAGTAAGCTGCCGCTGCAGATGATTTTACATACGTTCAGAGTCTCAGATATTTCTCTGCTCACAGCAAGGATGATATTTGTGTATTTTATCCACTTGTGGAAGCATTTTACTCATCAGTTTCAAAGTAAACACAGAGTTCCGACTCCGAGTGATTGACTAGAGGATATTTTTCACACTTCACTTTGATATCCAAAGCCCTTATCAGGAACTTTCAACACCCCAAATAAAGCAGCCTGGCTCAGTGGTTCTTTGCTTAGCATGCAGTATTATTTCTGGAGGAATGTAGGAGTTTGGTAGGGGTATCCCCGACTAAGAACTTACATAGTCAAATCTTATTGGTCAAGTCTTGCCCATGACTGATAATCGAATTATTTATTTGCTCAATGATCTGCATTCTAATTTGCGATGTTGACTTCCATTTCTTTTCAAACCAATCAATAGAGCTGAGATACCCCAGTAAACAATATATCTTCTGTTTTTTGCATCCTTTTTTTTTTGTTCTTTTTTGAAAAGCCTGTGATCGCATCCTTAAACACCTTATGTCTTTCTTTGTGGATGAGAATTTTGTGTTCACCGAGTGCATTGACTCCTTAAAACCTTCCCCATCAACAACGTTCACTGTACTCATATCCAGTTCTTTTTCTTTTCTCTGAGTGGTGGCCTCAAATCAGGTTTTTTTCAATGAGGGAAGGGTAGCAGAATGGAAGCGGTGTCAAAAGCAACAGTAGGACCAAGTGCGATTGCTGCCCAAGTGAATGTAGACACAATTTGCTGTGCCACTCCGAGTTCAATGTCTTGAATCGCTTCTTGGTCCCCCCCTGCCGCTTTCGACACTACTTTCCTTCTGCTGCACTTCTCTCATTGAAATGGCTGGAGGTGATGTATTACTGCGCAGTGCTGTGAAAAGCCCTTTATATTGTAAAAAATTCATGTAATTACAAGCACAAAATAGTTATTTTAATAATTTGCTATTGATAATACAGTGATATTTATCCCCAAATAAACTGGACATAATTTATTGGAGAAACCAAACAGTCAATGTAACATCAGTCATTCAGCACCTATCAGGTAGCAGGTCTGGGGGATCTAATGATGCAGAGACAACAGGGAGCTTTCTAAATCAGTACTCGTTTTAATAATGAAGGTCAAAACCAGGAATTCAATTATGCAAAGGTACAGATAAGGATAAGGCAAACTCGGTAATCGAAACACGGAACACAGATCGGACACAAGGAGACTTACAAGGAATAAGTGCTGGAATGCTCGCTAGGTAGACAATACAATCTGGCACAGGAGGAAGGGAACACGGGGGTTAAGTACACGAGGGAAGAGGTAGACAATTGGACACAGGTGAGACACATTAGGGAGAGGGAGTAATTGAACACACCTGAGGGACAACACTTGACAGGACATGGGGAGTAAGACACAAACAGAACTTCAACATAAGAGTGGAAACACTGATTGACCCTAACAACAGACACATGACACTAGCAGCCCCTGACAGCACCCCCATATAAAGAAAATTATTATTTGTTTCATAACCATATTTTGCAATGATTTGACTGTGAGATTAGCTGTCAAATCAGGCTCTCAATATCGAATCATTTAATATTCAACTAACCGGGGTTGCCCTAGAGCTTACATGCTGTAACAAGGAATGGTCAAACACTAACCAAACCTGCACGTGACTAGTTGTTGTTTTGTTTTGAAGAAATGTATACATATATATATGGACATTGATTCTGAAAGTTAGCATCCTTGTTTTATCACTAACCATGATCTTTTACTGTAGCCTAGGGGGTTTTGTGCCTGATGCCAAGTTCTTGCTACACCACTTTCAGAGTCAACAGGTCACTATGCAGTTCACACTAGATGGCTTGCTGTCTTGTGATCGGGAGTCTTGCAGTCATTTTCAGTTCAAGCTACACAACTGACTGGTGACTGTGGGTCACACCCTACACCATCATTTACTACGAGAAACCCCTGACTCATTTGATCACAAAACCAAATAAAGTGGCAGGGGAAATGGCAAGCAAAAGGAAAATTATGTCATGGGTAAGTTCAAAGTAGACATCCAACAATAAGTGCTAAAACACAGGAAAAGTAAAAGAAAATACAATTTTGTAAAAGAGTGGATTGGTACACGTGGGCTGCATGGATTTTTTCCTGCATTCTGACAGGTCACACCACTGAAGAATTATACACACAGGGTTTGATGGGTGAATACTTACTTAACTTCATTTTAGGGGTTTTTTCAATAATTTGTTGGCGGGTGGAAGATCGGGCTAAAAGTCACATCTTCAGCAATTTAAAAATGTCAGCAACAATCTTGTCTTTCATTTCAGGTGTGAATAAAATATTTATTTTTTTTTTAGCTTTTTGCTTCGTTTGACATTTGACACCATCTGCATTTACCATTTCATGTACTTCTACCCATGATTATCACAGAAAAATAATCCAACAAATGGATGTTGAACCAAATGATTAAGGTATGTGTCCTTTGTAAAACCCAAATTAAACATCAGTTTTAATCAATACACACATATTAAGTTACTTAATTGGCAGAAGTAGCCTAACATAAAGTACATGAACTTTTAATGCCTAAACCTAACCAAAACACTTTTACTGTATGTCTAAACTTAACCAAAGTGTAACTGTAGACACTTCCTGCATATCCAAAACTCATGTTTAAAATGCAAACAGCATTAAATGACGAACAAAAAGCTTAAGCTACATGACATCACATGCAAATGCATGGATGTGTGCATGAATGCATGCGGCATATTGTTAATACACCACCCCATGAGATTATAGTATGTAGTCTATCAACAAATAAGTGTAGAGTCTGTGTTTTGTCTTTACATGCTACAGTGCCTATCTCGATTTGGATGTTCTGGTTAGTGATCAAATTGATGTAAAGCCACATTTTTGGACAAGGCAGGATGAAGTATAAGAAAACGGGGGCTGTTATATGCCAAGTTGCAGACAGGTGTAGACAGAACAGTGGCCAAGTTATTGACAAACAGGAACAATGTACAGCAGTATTTGAAGATAAATGTCTGACCTTTTTTAGCCTAAAATACATTGTATATTAAAACACAGAGTTTAATTGATAACAATATATTTTTTGCCTTACTGTATGTATTGGCTTACATAAATAAACTGGTACCAAAGTTTATGATCCTTTTGAACTAATAGTACTTCTGTCCCAACTGGTATGTACTATTGACAAAAAGCAGAAGCACTCTCTTAGTAATAATTAAATTACCTTTATTGACATGGCACGACCATGTAAGACGCACTCACATTTCGGCATCAAGCCTTCTTGGAAAGCCAAAAAAGAGCTCATAGATTTTTTTATAAGGTCTTACTTGATCATGATGGGAAAATAAAGGTATTTTAATTGTTACAAGGAGAGTACTTTGGATCTTTCTTCTGATTTTTTTTGTCAATATTTATTCCTAGCCAAAGAGAACCTTACTGAGTTCAAGGAGCACTCCATCCATTACATTCATTGGTAGTGAAGAATGCACCGTTGTTTTTTCTGCTTAATCATTTCTGACTACTTTTGCTCTGGACACCTACTAAGATAGGTTAGTGTTGTGCTTAGAACACCACTGGACGTTAACATCCAACACCAACCTCGTTTGAACTGTTAATAACAATGTTTTACCAGGTTGAGTTGAATGAGACGTCCACATTCCTGTCTCTCTGCAGTCAAACTGCTCTGTAAAATGTTATCATAACCAATAGGAATAATGGCTGAAAATACAGGAAAGACCAACAAAAACAAGTCTGTGGCTGGATATGAGGGAGGTCCTTAGGGGCCCAGACCAATTACATCATTATCTTAACCAAGCTGACTGAGGAGAGGCCTTGAGACCTGTTTTCTCCAAACATAATCAGGCCAGCATTCATCATAGCAGAAGGCCTTTTTCTCTTCTTCTCCACCTCTCCTTTTTTTGCAGGCTGTCACATGACTCTCCTCAGAGATGTTTTGATGCCAGGTGAGCGTCTGACCAAGCAGCGAGTGCAATGCAGATATGACCATGAGCAGCGGCGGCAGCAGACGCCACAGTGTTCCTTTGGTCTTTTGGCCAACAGACAGCAGAGATGACTCTCCCTTGTTGTTGTGCAGCAGAATGATGAGTAATTAGGTGTTTTTAGGAGGCCTTTTTAGGGGTCTGCCACCCTCCCCCATGCCATGCTCAGTTCAGGCTGGCTGTTCATTGGGAGTCGGGGAGTGGGGGTTTAATATTTTCCGTGCGCTGTGTCCAGGACATTTACAGTTGGCGTCAGGGTACGCTGTTGGTCTGAGGAGAGGCACTTTGAAGTGTTTGCGGTTTCGCCACATCTGCAGGCAAGATGTGCGTACAGGGTCGGGAAAAATAGAGGAGGAGGACGGTTCAGAGAAGGAGGTGGAGAGTTTCTGCTGGTGCTGCTAATGTCATGTGACAATGAACAACATCCCTTAACTCTTTCCTGAGGATGGCTCGATCGGTTGGAGCAGCCTGTAGTGGCATCGTCAATACATTTCTCATAGCGTGCGTGTTTTCTGTCCAGAACCAAATGTGGTAGGCATCATGTATTTGTGCACACACACACACTCACTCACACAGAGGAGGAGGAGGGCCAAGAGAGGGAATTTCCCAACATGTGCTTTTTATATTGTCAGGGAGGTGGCTCTGCCGTAACACTAACAAATTACTCCAGCATTCAGGCGCAAAACAAGAAGAGCGGAGGTGATTAAATGTTTGTTAGTACAATTTTGCAGAGTCATTATTTTCAGTTTGTTTCACAATCTAAATATAGACCAAAAAGCTGTTTAAGATTTTGCATCAACGCTTTAAAAGTCCAACCACAGGGCAGGGGTGAAGCCAGGCTGGTGCCGCGGTCCCCATTAAATCTCCTGTCAGACGTTGGTTGTCTCGGTCTGCTCCTCTTCTTCAGGGCCAGCAGCAAAGTGCAGCATTTCTATGGTATTAAGCACTGGCCACAGGGACATCGATTTAATCATCAGTTTATGGAGCTGGATTTCATTGAGGCCATAGTCCCCGCACCCACAAGTATTTTCTCAATCCATTAGCTGGCGGTCTTTGCCACTGTAGTGGCGAAAGGCAGAGCAAGGCGGCGAGGGGGTGAGAGCTGGGTGTTGATCCTAGCGCTGGAATTTTTTGACCACCATGTTCCTCTCCCAGACGCCGCTGCTGCCATTTGCAACCATTATTAAGGTCATATTTCACAGCTTGGTTCGTAAAATCTCCCAACTTGCTTAAAATTAGCAGTATTGCTCAGGCCTTCTCCTCCCCTCTTGGCTCCAAC
>KV751401.1:828887-840225 GCA_001698575.1 Mola mola
TTTTTCACAGTTTCTGCCAACTTGGGTCAGCATCACTTTGCTCACATCAGGTTCGGGTTTGAGACCTGACTCCTGTACACATGGCAGCAAATTTCCTCACACCATAAATAAGGCTGTGATTGAGAGTCTAAGTGTGACAAGGTTGCACCAAAGAGGCATTCACTGACCTGATGCATGCTGGAGAGTTTAACCATATGAATAGCTCTTGCATCATCTTTAGTTTAATGTGTCCAGATGGCAGGTGGAGAAAAGTCAGGTGTTTTACTGCTGGCTTCCAAACAAACATTAGCTCATGCTCTTCATCAGATCCTCGTTAAAGTTTATGGAATAATAAAAATGTGTAATTTTATAGACTTTTTTTGAAACGATAGTGTCGGAACTGTGAAGTAGGCTGATAAATGTATATGCATTACGGTAAAAAACAGCACACACTTGCAAAGAAACAATCTATTTCTGCATCATTTCAGTCGGATTGATTGGCAGATTGACAAATTAGTTTGCAGAATATTGTCATTTAATGTAAAAAATACTGGTATTATTTATAATTAATTTTGGATTATCCAGAGCATGTAGTAAAGAGATTGAAGGACAGCAGCGGTGGAGATTAGCCATGATGATAAATTGCCCGTAGGTGTGAATGTGAGTGTGGATGGTTGTTTATCTCCATATGTTGGCCCTGCGATGAACTGTCGATTTGTCCAGGGTGTCCACCACCTTCACCCGAAGATGCTGAGATAGGCTCCATAGTAATTGGCACCGTTAGCAGGTGTGAAGAGTGCAGTAACATCTCCTGAGATGTTACAGTGTGTTCTCATCTTGACAGCCAACCAAATTAGACTATGGCTCATGGCAGTAGGAGTACCTGCAAAATAGACAATGACAAGCTTTTGTGTTTGCTATATAAGAAGTCTAGCTTGCCTCATTTGAGTCTCAGAGACCTCCGTCAACTTCTAACTGTAGCCTGTCCTCGAACATGCAAAACTGCTGATCTGTCAGTCAATTTGGCTGGAACTGGTCTATGACTTCCAAAGCAACGTATATGACATACACATCTAGATTGAGTGCAGCAAGAACAGATGTTGTCATGTAGCTAACATTGCAACTTGGTTAGGTTTAGTAAAAGATCATGGCACAGAGAATGTTTTTGACGTAAAGAACTATGTTACTTGGATAATTGATTAAGTACATTATGCAAGTTGAAATAATTCTGTTGGTTTCATACAAGATATTAACTACAATCTCCTCTGTGGAACCCTGCATTTACTTTACATTGTAATTTATTCATTTACAGTTGTTTTTACACAAAGTCATATGACTTACTCCATAACTATTGTTTCACCTAAAACTGAACATAATTCTGTGTCCATTTAAGCTGCTAGCACACACGAGCTGCACAAGTCGACTCAGTACATTTATTCATTCATTTTCTATCATTGCTTATCACTGGGCAAAAGTAGGGTACGCCCTGGACAGATAATCTCTTACATTGCAGATGATGTGTAGAGACAAGCAACCACACACACTCACATTCACACCAATGGGCAAATTAGCAATTAACCCAACTTGCATGTTTTTGGACAGTGAGAGGAAGTTGGAGCACCGAGAGAACTCACACATGCATGTCCCTGACCCGGCCTGGAATCAAACCCAGGATCTTCTTGCTGTGATGCGTCAGTGCTAACCACTGCACCACCGTGCCGCCCCGGCTTGATTATACTGGTATCATAATGTGTATTGTTAATGTTTCTGTAAATGAATTTGATTATTCTAACTGCCAGAAGAGGAACACAGAAGTTCCATACTGCAGGCTTAACAGCTTGCCTTGTGGATATCACTTTCTTTAGAGCTACTACTCACAAACAAATTTCATCTTACTTTGCAAATCTAGTGTTTCTTTATGATTCTCACTCACACATTCTCCTTACTTTTCCTTAATCCTCTCATGTTGATCTAAACAAAACACTAATAGATATTTTGTGTCTGTTTGAAGGGGTTTAAAATCTAGGTATTTCCTCTCCACATCAGTCTGAATATTTGATGTTTACTCTGAAACACTTTGATGCATGTTTTTTACTTGATCATTAGTGTCACTTCTTGTCTCAGTTCTGCCAAAACTAATCATGTTTATGTAACAGGTGTGAGAGTGGACCCAAGAACAGCACAAACCTAGAACGGAACAGGTCAGAACTTTATTGACAATGTTCAAGAGTCCAAACAGACGACAATCAGGAAGCCTGGTCGGCGAGCACAGTCCAAGTTCTGAATGGGGCAGGAGTCTCCGGAGAGGGAGTCCAGGTAGGCTGCAGGCAGACAGGGAGCGGGCAGATGCAAAGTCCAAAGACAGAAGGCAGGTCAGGTTACCGGGGCAGAGACGTGGAGAACAGGTCCGTGACAGGCAGAGTCTAAGCCGAGAGATCAGTCCGGGGAAAAAGGCTGGAAAGCTTTGCATGCTGTGAAAGACAATCTGGCAAAGAGTGAGTGTGGAGGAGCTGGTTAAAAGGAGGCTGGGTTATTGATTGCAGCTGGGAGCAACAGGTGAGTCTGATGACCTTAATGAGGACAGGTAGTTAAGCAGGTAGTGTGGGTGTGGTTGAGGGGAAAACCAGGACCAGATTCTGACAGGTTATCCTCCCTCCCTGGAACAGTCAGCTCATGTGAGGTGCAAATTGCTATTAGTTTTGACTAAAAACACCGCCCATGTGAGTCCAATAAATTCCCCGGTCACATTTTAACTGCCAGGGTGTTTCAATGTTCCCCTTGTATACAAGCCCAGGAACACGAATGAACAATGTCTCCCTCCATCATAAACCCCTTTAGTGTGGTCTTAAAAGTTCACATCCTGTTTTCCTCCAAATGCAAACACCCTGCTTGATGTTGAGGATCTTTGAGTGACTTAAAAACCAGGAAAGGAAGAAAAAACACATAGGAAGTTTTAAAATGCTGTTTCTGGTGTAAGAGTTAAGTGCAGAAGGAGTGTGAAAGAAGCATTCACTGTCTCTTCGTCTATCTCAGTCATGCATCAGGAAGAGCAAGGCTGTCTTCATCAGGAAAACAATACAACTGATTGTTTAAATGCTTTAATTAATTCATTAATTTATGAATTAACAAAGTTTCTTACCATGAGCCAACATTGACTTTTGCCTGTCATGTTTATGTTTTTATGACTTCACCAACTCTTGCCATAAAATTATCTCTGAGTTGCCGAGTTGATTTTATGAGGGGCCGTTCATGTGAATTTTCCCTAGTGGGAAAGTTATTATTGTGATTATACCGAAATTACATGAATGCAGCCTAACATGTCCCTATTTTGTTTCTCATTTACTACAACACATATTATGATTGAAATAAGCAGTCAAAATCATGGCTGAGGATTTCTGATTTCATTCTGCAATCCCCCAGTGACTGTCTTCAAAAAACAAATTCTGACAGCCTTCTTCTACATACAATCCTTAAAAAAAAACAATCCTGATGACTTGTGGGGGTCAAACCAAAGTTACCATCATCTTGTAGGCAACCTTGTTCGAGTAGCCCTTCCTTTTCTTCTGCAAATCTGTGTCTGGTTCAAACATACAGTATATGGCTGAACATTCCACTGTGCAGTGTACAGTAGACTAGTTTAAAAGTCAGAAGACGGAAAAACAAAAAAAAATTCAGAACATGACAGATCAGTTAGGCTACGGCTTAATCTGAGGGTGTGTGGAAACGGGGCAGAGCTAAAGAAGCACTTTTGTAGATCACTGCAACTGACATTAGTTTTCATTAGTTGAGGCAAAGATGCAGAATTGCATCCAAGAGATTTTAAGGCCATGAAGGGATTTTTTTTCATGAAAAATATCGTAATATATAATTTTAAAAAAACACAGATGAGTTTCATATGAGTTCAACAACTAGCAGGACTCTAAAACAACTTACTGTATAATAATGTTATATTACAAGCAGTCTCTCAGGGGTCATACGAATTATTATTTTTGTGAGGAAGAAGCTTGTTAGTCTTTCATCAAATTATTCAGGTAGGAAATAGCAGTGAAGACAAGAACTTTGACACCTTAATAAGGACATTCAAACATAGCTCAAATAAGACTTGAATGATCTTGAGAGGGCCCCTCTTTTTAAAGGTACATACAGTATGTATAACCAGAATCATAGGGGGCAGAATATCACAAAGTAGCTGGTAACTGCTGTTACTATACTTTCCTGATTACTATTATCTTAATTAGCTCTGGGGCTATATACTAGATAGTTCTTGGACTGCATCCTTGTATCATGGGGAATGACTGCAGGCAACGGGGCTCAGCTTCCTCCAGGTGAATACGGCTGGAATCCAGACTGGAAGAAAACACATTGCCTGCGAACTGTGGAGACCAGTTTGACGACAGGAGATCCAGTACAGAGGGGAGCTTTACAGTGGCTCAGACTTAGACCGATAACTTCAGGGATGACAAGACACAGGAGGCAGGGACAGGAGAGAGATGCAGTGGCTGAACAGCCAGAGAGAGACCCCTGTTACAAATTAGCATTTCCGCACACTGACCATAAACAATCAAAGACATTACCTACAGTAATTCTGTCCTTATTATTGCACTTGAAGCAATTAAACTTAATTGATGAAATGAATGTCAGTGAATGATCTTTGGTTTTGTCTCCATTGTTGAATGCACTTTGCAATAACTTAGTGTGGCTGTAAAAACATCAGCTAAATTAACATTTATCAAAACAAAACTCCGACATGCAGTTATTTCATTCACTGATAATATAAAATATCAGATTATTGGTGTTTTAATAAAGTGTTTTCCTTTATGAAAGCCAGTCTTTAATGATGCTACAGTTGTAAAGCAGGAATATTGTGGGAACAATTTATTTAAAAAAGAGAATAAAATTGGCAGTAACCTTCAAAACGTTGCCAGTAAACGTAATGTGAAGTTTTACAGAATTGTCCAATTACACCAGTTGGCAAGCAGCCTACATGTTCTCTGTAAAAATGGCATTCTCATACACATACATCCACCAGGCTGCACAAAATGTAATTGAATAATAAACTGTTGGCATCAAACTGCAACTTATTATGAAGGCCGAACCCCCACTGGCAGAAATGAGCTCTGCCTCCCCAACATCAAGAGACAGGAAATACCTGCCGCAGGAGGGCTGACTCACTCGGGTCCCAGCAGATTTACTGGAGCAGCTAATGGCTCCAGCAGCAGGGCCTGTTTCTCTGCCCTCCTTCTCATGTATACATCACATCACACTCAAACACACGCATACACCCCTGTATTTTATGCTTACTACTAAGTACTTGGAATACAAGTACCAAAAACACAACCTTCTTATGAATACAATTCAACAGATCAACAAAAGCGTTGCATTGCTGGATATGTTATTTCAGGTACAAATGACATAATGAAATTCTATCCACATCTGCAAGTTTGAAGGTTTATCACATGCAAAAACACTGCAAGCTGTTTATAAAACTTGGAAAGTTAGTACATGAACAATTTTTCCATCTTTAATGAGGCAAAGAGTAGAGTTTACCATTCATGTTCACAGTCATCTATCGCAACTAGTAAGTATTTGATTAGCCACTTTGGTATTTTGCTGTCAAGCTCCCAGGCTTTTCCAGTGTGGTGGCTAAAAGCAGAGCCCCTGTTTTTTTGTGGGCGTCATAGTGGTGCAGTGGTTAGCACTGTCGCCTCACAGCAAGAAGGTCCTTTCAAGAAGGTGTCTGGAGGTCACTCTTAATTGCCTGTACCCTGGACAACTTGCCTGATGATGCTGGGATAGGCCCCCCATGACCCTTAACAGGATAAGCAGTAGAAAGTGGATGGATGAAGGTAAGACTTGGGTGCAGTTCAGCCACAAGTACCAAGGTTCTAGGGGCTTCTCTTTAAGGAACCAAAATGTTCCTGTGGGCCTTTGTTGTCTGCATTACCACCAAGTTCTAAAGTCCTGAGAAGATTATGCTGATAATGTATGGAAAAGTTATATATGTAACTCCACTAAAACCCCCAGTCCAGCGGGAGAAGGTAATAAGAAAATACAACATCATATACTTACTAAACATACAACATATGCTTTTTTTCTGTGACTCCAACTCTAAGCAAAATAAACACAAACAGTGAGACTGCAGCTTCAGACTTTAAACGTTGTTGGTGAAATAAAATGTTTGCAAATACTTGATGGATCATAAATGTTCATCAGTGCTGAACATTTATGATCAGCTGTTAAGTTACATTTACTTTCCTTGGGACACATCAGTTCAAAAACATTCAAACTGGGGGTTGGGTTAATTGGTCACTCTAAATTGCCCGTAGGTGTGAATGTGAGTGTGGATGCTTGTTTGTCTCTATATGTTGGCCCTGCGATGAACTGGCGACTTGTCCAGAGTGTACCCTGCCTTCGCCCGAAGATGGTGAGATAGGCTCCAGGCTCCAGGCTCCAGCCCCCCCAACTACCCCTAACAGGATAAACGGTAGAAAATGGATGGATGGATGGGACAGATCAATGAATCTGGAAGTAAATTTGATTCCATCCATTTTCTACCGCTTATCCTGTGCAGGGTTGAAGGGGGTGGGGGTGGGGCTGAAGTCTATCCCAATGTCATCAGGTGAAGGCAAGGGACTAAATTAGCCTAAGAAAAAGAAAGTAACAGAGCAGAAAAGAAAAGAAAAGAATCTGGAAAAGACAGACCCTAGGAATAGTAAAAACAAAGAAAGGGAAGTACATGATGCAATAAAGAAGTGTTAGATTCTCCTATGGAAATGTAAGTGGCATTCAAGTGAAGCACCAGAATCTCAGTGTTGCAATTTACTACAGAGGAGTTACTTTCCACCTCTGAGGCTCAGTCACAAAGTCCTGCCTTGGCTCTGACTCATGTAGGAAAAAAAGATTCAATCGTGGGAGTAAATTGGCTTGCTGGAAAAATGATTCGCTGGGGCGTAGCGTGCATGTGCGAGCCATTTTGACTCATTACGCAGTGATCTGAAAGGTTATGGTATTGAAACCAGCATGAAGGACACAAGTCTGCAAGGGCACCGAGAGCACCAAGCACCACATGTTGTCTGAAACCACGCAGGGAGTTTTTGGGGGGGGGGTGTAAGGGGGTACGAATTGTGGCTAACTCTAATTGGGTGGCTCTAGTTTCAAACCTCACTTGGAACAATGAAATGAGGTGTTTGTTGTACCAAATTACTCTGAATTCATGTATACACTTGCACTTACCACACACGTGCACACACACACACACACACACACACACACACAGATGGCATGATATGGGGTTTGTTTCCAGCTGTGATAATGTGTTGTTTGTTGTCAAGCAGAAAAAAGTACTAGTTTACAGGAAAACATAAGCAGCTTTTCAGAATGAACATTATAAAACACATTGTACATTCTTTCGTTCTACAACAGCCTAGTAGTTTTTAATTTCAGGACAATGTCTACCTGTTGAAAAAAACCCCACTTAGTTTGGTGAGGTTTAAAGGAGCAACTTAACGTATAAGATATATGACCAGAATATCTTCCCATCTTCCTATAGCCTACTGCAACCTCAGATGATTGGGGGAGTCATTGCAGGCCACAAGGCTTTTGTGTCCCCTGAGTGAGCACAACTGGACCAAACACAGCCTATGAGGGCGGTGGAGGCCTGTTTAAAACAGGAAATACAATACAAAAGTGATATACAACAGCTTCTTCAATGACGATGACTTCAGAAATTCCAAGACACAGCAGGTGGAAACAGGAGAAAGGTGAAAAAGAAGAACAGTGAGATAGAGCCATTAACAGCAAGCCAAAGCGAGTGAGTATGTGTAGATCCGGAATATTTTCACATCTTACTCTGTGAATTGACGATTTACTTTGAACAAATCAGAAATGATTTTATTGTTTTCACAATGTAGTGATTTTGATTTTTAAGAGTTTAACCAGTGGCTGTACAGAACTTTAATCAATATCGACATTTATGAGAATAAAGGAGTTTGGACTTTTGTGAATTGGTTTGACATGATTGCTGTTGGCCTCTACAGGCTCCTCTTGCAGATGAGCCCCAGAAAGCTTTTCCCTTTAGCCTTTTTATTTCCGGCCCTGCACATACAGTAACCACATTACAAAAAGTCTTTCTACAGTGTGGCCACAGTCACGGTGAATCACACACACAACACGCCTTTCATGCCAGCTCCAGATGGGAAAAAATTCCTCCGTTTTGTTGTTGTGAGCAATGCTTTCCATAAAACGGCGCTCAGTATGAAAGTCATTTTTGGGAATTGAAATAATTCTTCTCTTCATATTGCACAGTTTATTTTCTGATTAATGCGGTTTATAAAACTCTGGGCATATGAAGCTTAGTGTATAAGCTGGGACCTGCTCTATTTGTCTTCATCGGTCAACCTGTGTTTGGTTCAATCAGCAGCACCTGAGCTAAGCTCCAAACCAACATTGGAAAGGAAAATGTCGTCTGTTCGAGACTGGGCCTCTAAAAATTTACTGTGACTAACTAACTAACTAACTAATACCCCTATGAGGGGAAGAGAGCTCAGTATGGTAAAAAAAGACGACAAAAAACATCCTTGAGGACATGCTGAGAGAGTTAAAGCACAGAAAGCACATTCATCTCGTCTGGATTCTCGGAGGGAATGGAGATTAGACTTTCTGCTCTGTCTGTCTTGATGAGACCATCGCAGCCCCAGGAAAGGACTAAGGTTTCTGTTAAAGACTCGGACTGCTCATGGAGAACTCTCCAGCTGTCTGAGCTGCTGCCTCTGTTCTAGAAAACAAGCCCTTTGCAGCTTCCTGGGGGTGTTTACGGCCGTCACATGAGGGTGGAATCTGTGATGCCACAACTGAATTTTTACAGTAAGAGTAAAGGCTAAAGGGCTAAAGCACTGTTAGCATCCCCTAGAGGCATTAGTGTTCATTGCACCCCACGATAACAAAGGACTGACAATATTATACCGTGAGATTTTTTTTCTTGTGCTTGCTCAGATGAACGAAAAAGACGACTGTTTTTATGAATAGGATTAGAACAGTGCAAACCACCAAACGGGGGGAGGGGTTGATGATCATCTTTTGATGATGTCCTCCATGCTCCTAAACTAGGCTCCTTACTATATATGTGATAGTCAGCGTTGTAAAAAGTACTCCTCTTAATAATGGTAAAATTTACTGAAATTGATGTCTTAAATGTATTTTAGGCGTTTATTTAAACAGTATCTTAAACTATTAAAACAATTTAGTTGAGTAGTGCAATATTCTTCAAAATGTAATGGTACTGTAAGTTGCAGAAAATGGACAGACATAAAATATTACACGTATGTTATATAATGTATAACATTATACTTAAACTTGTATTGCAGAAGTTTTGTCACCCTCTCCTGGTATTGAGAGTAAACTCATTAAACACTGTGTTTCTGATGAAAATGGCTCCAAATTTTTGGAATTTTGTCTATTTGGAAATAAGCCCCCCTGCTGAGTTCAAAAAGTGTTGAGCAGTATCAGGCACAGGCGTAGGAGGATTCAAGGATTGAGAGACTCGCAGGGAGGTTCTTAATCAAAATCGTTTTAATCTGAAAGTAGGTCGACACCGGGAGATATCAAAGGTATAGTTTAAGGGACAGGCAAACTCAGTAATCGTGAAACAAAACAAAACAAGGTCAACACACAAGGAACTCACTAGGAATTGCACTGGACTGCTCACTGGGAAGACAAGACAATCTGGCACAGGAGGAAAGGAACACTGGGTTTAAATACACAAGGAAGGGGTAGACAATTAGACACAGGTGAAACACATTAGGGAGGAGAGGCAATCACACATACTTGAGGGAGAAGACTTGACAGTACATGGGGAATAGGACACAACAGAATTTCAAAATAAAACGGGAAACACAGATCGACCTTAACAGACGGACACATAACACTACCGGACCCTGACAGTACCCCGCACGGCCGACACCTGGCAGCCCAGAACCCGGAGGATGAGTCTTTAAATGATGTCCTTTGACGATACCCAGGTACGCTCTTCGAGACCATAGCCCCCCCCAGTCCACCAAGTACTGAGTTCCTCGTCCCCGACGTCTGACCGCCAGCAGACGTCGGACTGTGTAAGCTTGTTCACCATCGAATGATGCAGGGAGGAAGAGGTGGTTTGGAGGCTGGGATGAGGGCGCGCTCTTAACCTGCTTCACCTTGCTCAAGTGGAATGAGGGGTGGACTCGTGAGGACCTAGGAAGTTTGAGCCTCACAACAGAAGGATTAATAACGTTTGACACAGGAACAGGATGGATAAATCTCGGGGATAACTTAGGTGAATCAGTTCGTAAGGGCAAATCTTGGGTTGAGAGGCAACCCTTCTGACCAGGACGTTAGACAGGTTCAGCTTGTATCCTCTTATCTGCCGCCTTGTTGTAGGCCGCCGACGACTTGATGAGTGTCCACCTGGCTCTGGACCACTTCCGGCGTCACCGACGGACCATAACAGCTGTGGATGGAACGTTTTCGTCTGGCTCTGTCTCCTCCTCTGAGGGTCCACCAGAAACAAAGCCAACCAACCACAGCCTGGACCTTCTGTTGGTCCATCCCAATTTGACTTTTCGATACAACACACCCCGGGAAAGAAATTGGGCTTTTATGGAGCTCACACTTCTCTTCCTTCTCAGAAATCCTCTCCTGAAGAGATTTACTGTCCAAATAACAGTGTTTAAAACAGTTCTCTCCCCACCCTAAAACTCTTCCCGTGGAGGATTGTGCTTTAGCAGCCATGGGAGGCCTAGAATGAGTGGGTGGTGGACAGACTCGAAAAGAAGAAAGTTTACTTTCTCCTGATGACAGTCGTCAAAAATTAGCGTCACTGGGGACGTTCGATAAGTAACTTCATACATTAATCTTCCATCTACGGCTGATGTATAAACAGGTTTAAGAAGCTGTACCCGGGACAACTGAAGTCTTTTGGCAACTTGGAAGTCCATCAAATTATTGTCTGCTCCGGAGTCTAATGCTTTGAAGACTAGGGGATCAGAATCCAATTGGAGCATAACTTTAGTTAGAGGTCTCTTATACCTGCCAGATAGTTTGGTTTGACTCACCAAAGACGATGAAGCAGCGTTAGGTGTCAGAGACCTAACCGGGCAGGAGGTGATGAAGTGTCCCAACTGTGCACGGTAAATGCATCTCCTCTCCTTCAATCTCCACTGCCGGTCCAGTGGAGTGAGGCTGGTCCGGCCGATTTGCATCGGTTCTGGTAAATCACTGGATGGTTCAGGTCTTTGAAATAATTCGTTGGACGGAGCAGGAGAAAAAACTTGCCGCTGAGGAACTGAAGGATAAACTCGCTGCTGGAAAATGGAAGCAAAACAAA
>KV751401.1:844997-861446 GCA_001698575.1 Mola mola
ACAAGTTCCCTTTGATTTTGCTCACTAGTTTCAGTTCACTAGCGTTGCACCCACCTTGAGCGTTAACACTTAGCAGCTACAGTAAAGATTCTGAAAGGGGCTTCAGACCAGTAGTATCACATTAACATCAGGCAGTGTAGTGTTGTTGCCAAACACTGGTAAAACTTGTGTGGGTCATTGTTTTATTTTCTGGTTTGGATTATGTTATTAAATAATTATTATTGATGTGCGGTATGGGACCATTTTTCTGTTTTCGTTTTGGGTTTTTTGTCTTCTTCAAGTTGTATAATACAGTTATAAACACGCCGCTGCTTCTTCAGTTGTGTAGGACTACGATTCAACACTGGTTTGCTGGGAAACTCCAGAAATGTTTTGTGGATGCTGAAGCCTAGCCTGATTTTCCTTTACATCATTGAATTGGGATTGAATTAAAATTTTTGGATGAACTTTTCCTTTAAGAAAATGTACAGAAAGATGCACTTATTGATGCTGGAAATTTAAGCACGTAAAACAAATTTTGTAATCCATGACCCTTTTGCTGTGAGGTGACAGTGTTTACTACTGTCCTTTCTGTCATTGTTGTCTAAACTAAAGCACAGCACAGACAGAATTACAGAACAAATCAGTATAAAAATGTTTATTCATTTGCAATATTACAAGCAATAGTATAAAACATATGCAGAGTATATAGAGCTTAATATTATATTTACACCTGAACAATCATTTCTACTGTAATACAGAGTTAACAACATGCTGTAATTAAAGGTAACGGAAAGATCACACCTGGTAATTAACATCTTATCTGTATCTGGGTCTCTGGATCAACAGAAGAACCAGTATCACTCCAACTGGAGTACCTTTGGGTGAGGTGATTCAGTGTAAAAACACTGAAACCCAACCCCTGCAGCTTTTTATTCAATGTATTATTTTCTTTCCCCTGGAACTAATTTTACCAACAATTCAGTGATGATGCAGTGGTGTTTGGATGGTGGAGCTGCACCATCGAGATCGCAACTTTATATCCGTTCGACTAAATTGCAGACAGTGCTCAGCTGTCAATAATTACACTTTACAATCATCCCCCACCCCCTTTTATTATCAAGTAAGTCATTAAAACCAAACTGTTAAGAAAAATTAGTACTTGAAAATACATCAGCGTAATCAGAACTAACAAAAATGCAGGAAACCATCTTTTGGAAAAAATGTTCATGTTCACTTTGTACTTTGAGTTTTTAGTTTGGATCACATCCCAATCATGTCCCTGGCGAGGGAAAGGTTTAGGACCTATCCTGCATCCAGCCACTAGAGGGTGAATATGTTTTAGATAACTTTTGGGGAGGTCTCATGTCATCCATCTTTACATATAGTCAATAGATCAGTTAGGAAGAAGCTCCAAAGCAGAGGTGAGGACCTTAGTCACATGACTCAAAGATTTTCAGTTTAGCTTTGACTTAACAGTAATATTTATGGACCTCAGAAAAAAAAAAAAATCATACTACGCCCAATCTAGATTCAGATATCTAAAAATTGGGCAATGAATTGATTATTTATCTTCATTTCTTGATTCAACTAACTTTAATTTTCCAAAATGAAAGTGTTTATGACTCGAAACTCAAAGTTTAGGATTTGGAACTTGACATGGGATCCGAGTGCAAAGACTTTCTTATGATTTGCAAGTCAATGATGGTCCCACCTCTAAGAAACTCAGAGAAGGTCTGCTGATAGTAAATTATATGTCTAACTTAAACAAAAGTGGGATAACATGAATTCAGTTTTAGGCTGCATTTTGATCTTGTTTAAGTGTAAAGTAATAAAGTCTTAAATAATTATAATGTCTATTTCATAGCAATCATCCAGACAGGCATGATGGTGTCTGGGAAGCCATCCTGCTTCTCAATGGCCAGGATCTCTAGGTTGGCCTTGGAAATGATGCACCTCATAATGTCAAGGTGGCGGCTGATGCTGCTGTCAATGGGGTCCAACTTGCAGCCCTGTCGTGCCATATTGTCCTTCATTATGATGACGCCGTTCAGACGTAGACTCTTCTTACAGCGAATCAGGAAGTTCAACAGGTCTTTGTCTGTTAGATGGCCTAAAAAGAGAAGAGAGGGGCAAAGAATAGAGATAAAACAATAACTGCTGTATTACCATGTATTAATGGGTGTACAATGGAGCTGTCATGGAATTTACAATCAAAAGCCTGTCTTTTCTTTTCCATTACAGCATGTAATTGACAGAATTAGCAAAAGTCAGAGAGCTGTTGAAAAGGATATAAGCTTGTATATATATTCTAAACACTAGTGCAGGCACGCTGGCTGAATATTCAATATAAATATTGATGGTTACAGTCATATGATAAAATACATTTTTTCATACTCACATGCCACCCACTGCATCCAGATGATGTCATACTTGTTTACTGGAGGTGTGAACTCTTGCAGGTTGTAGCAGTAGTAGGTCTCAATGCGGTCTGCATCATCACCAAGGTACTCCTCGTGCGCATGGAGCAGGAAGTGCTCCATCATGTCCGCCATTTCAACTTTCTCAAACACAGGTAGGAGGACGCCCTTAGTCACACGTCCAATCCCAGAGCCACAGTCCAGGGCACAGTGTGTACCAGCCTTACCAGGACCCTGTGGATGAAATCAGTAAAATACCATCAATTTAAGATAGTTTGCAAACTTTGGTAGCCATTAAAATAAGAGCTGGAAATATGTTTCAGAAAAAACAAAACTTCACATTATTACAAATTCATTCAAAGTCATAGAGGAGTGTATTGTGTATGTTTTGCGGTTCCAGATGTTGGGCTTCAGTCCCTTAAAAGCACCAACATAAGAACAAGTCAACCTCCGTTCCTTAGGGCAATAAAACTATGAACCAAAAAGTCGCTTTACCCAGATCATGCTTGTTTCTCTCCTTTTCATTTAGTATTCTGACCTCACTCCAACCCATCCACATCAGGGGCCCCACTGTGTGATTATATGAAAGATGGGGCCCTGAGGAGCTCTGTGCTTGTTACACGAGGCTTCCTGGTCCCAGTGAATTACTGACACATTGCTCCGTGTGTATGTAGCAGTGTTCAATCTTGATGTATTCTAAATCTTTTCCTACTGTGCTTGTTTCCAAAGAAGATGTCGGGTATAAACTGGAGCTGGTCACAGCCAGGAAGGAGATTTTGGATGAAAATGCACCAAACAGAAGCCAAGTTTCCAAACCGAAGCAAACAAAAGCAGCTAAGTAGAGGACAAATTCTGCTTTTTAAATCTTTTCAGTAACAAAGTTCTTCTATATACTCATGTGCCACCCAAGTATAAGTTGAAAAAGAGCTTCTGACGTGGATTATGTAATTCCTTACAACATTAAAACACGTCACATTATTGGGACTGTATGCTATATGTTGTGTCACACTGCTGTAGGGATTCATTAAAAAAAAAGGTTGTTTTTCAACCCAGATTTACAAAGTGTTTCAACGGTTTATATCTATGCACAGAAAATCTGAGCTTGAGGAGGACTACATCTTGTCCCATTGCAGCAGCACTGCCAGCTGTGCGATAAATAAGGCCTTTGTTGTAAGTAGTTAATAGTCCATGTCAAGACTATAATAATAAACAAGAAAACTGACTCTGCATACAGGCACTCAAGGTTCTTATTTTATGTGGCTGTGTTTCACAACTTGTCTTTGGTTTCACTTGCATTTTGTGATACAAATTTGTAATATAGACACAGGCCAACAGTGAGCATTTAGATGTAAGAAAGTTTGCTCTGAGATGTAGTCATCTCCTTGTCTTTGTTTGATTATTTTCCTTCCCGCATGTAGCTCTAATTAAATCCAATGGAAAATAGTGTAAGCCTTACAAATTACATAATAAATTATCTTTTGGAAAAACAAAACAGATCAATGAAATTTCACAAGAATGTTCTATCAAGTATAATTTATTCATTTTTGTGGACTTTGTTTTTTAAATTAGTGACATAAAACACCTTTTCTGTATGACAGGAAGATCTATCAACATTACTGAAAGCACAAAATAGTATTTAAGTATTTAAGACACAAGAGACAAGGTCTGAAGCTTCTCAATAACTCAGTTAATTGTGAAAAGGAATACAGGCAAACTTTATGGAAATTTTAGAATTAAGGCCTTTGATTTGTAATTTATTTTAATATGCATGAAACTTAAAGTAATAAACATTTTTTGTACAGGAACACAAAGAGTCAGAAAATCTGACAGTGTCATGGTTAAGGATTTCTTGTGGTTTTCTGTTCCTGAGTCTCTACGTTTCTTTTTGTTAGTAAATTGTGTTTCACCCTTAACGCCGATCATCGAGAATTCGTACCATACCCATTTGCATTCAGGCTGATAGCATCAGCTAGAAAGCAAAAACACAAATCATTATTTTTTTTATACAATTGTAAATAAATTCAGGCATCAAGGGGTTAGATGAATTTTACCATCAGTTCTGAGTCCTACTTTATTTCCAATATTACCTTATAGGATCTTTGTATTGTTTTTCTAGTTATGATTTCCTAGTGTTCATTTCTGTTCATTTGTATTGTCTCCTGTTTTTTGTCTCATGTCATGTCTTGATTTACATTTCCTCCTGTGTTCCCCTGCTGAGGTTACCTCATGCTTTTCACCTGTGCCTGGTTGTCTTCCCCATTCTGGTGTTTTCAATTATATCCACCCTCCGTGCGTATTTAAATCCATGTGCTAACTTTGTCCCTTGTCAGATGGTTGTGTGTGTGTGTGTGTGTGTGTGTGTGTGTGTGTTTGAGCCAGTGCTTCTTTCAAGTTTTCCCAGTTTTTGTCTTAAAAGTGGGTAGTTTGAGTTTTCTTAGTTTCCAGTTTTATTTTGGACTTTCTGTTTTTGTTTTGTTTTTTTATGTTTTGGACTATTTCTCAGTTTCAATATTTACTATATAAAGATTGATGTTTTTGTTTTATTCACATGATAAGTAATTGCAGAAGTTCATTCTCTGCCTGCACTTGGGCTCAAACCCTGCTTCAGACTTCTCAAAAATAATGGATGGTGTAGATGATTTAAACTCCTTTATGTTGGTATTTTCTTAGAAAATAAAGAAAAGTTCCCTTTCATAAATCCTCTGCAAATACTTTAGATTTTTATTTTATACATTTAGAATGTATGTGGTAATAAAAATAAGCAAATAGCAAAGCATTTTGAAGGGAATATGGATTATTGATTTGATGAGTGCTGATGCCTTGCAGTTTCCACATTTTATCTTAAGTGTGTCATGCATTGTGTTACTTGGAAATGTCAGGTCTTGACTAATCCGGCCTTGGCCTTAATTTGGTTTCAATTGCTCAGACTCTTGGTCTTACCTTCATCCTGATACATTCTGGTCCCGGTCATGATATGGCATCTCGGTTTATTTGGACTGGATAACAATGACTTCTAAACCTTCTTAACTCACACGTATCAACATGTATAGCAACATTTGAATTTGTGCTTGCATGCATCTTTGTGTTTTCTTAGTGTATGTGGTGCTTTTTTGGATGCTGGCAGAGTCCAAGTGCTAATTCAGGAGAATGGGTTTGCTCCAGAGACCAGGTCATTTCAAGGATCAGTTTCACAGTAGCTTTAATTATAAGTGGCTGAGATTGGATGCTTTAAAGGGACCACATATGGCTAAATGGCTACTTTTGCACAGGTGCTAATGTAAACACAAGCCATGATTTTACACATCTCAGTCACCACTACGGTCTATGACAGAAGAGGTTCTCAACCAAATGAATGACAGAAAAATCATAATCTAAAAAATTTAGGAAATCATATACTGGGCTGTGACAGCTAGTCACAAAATTCAACACACTTTCACACATTTTACATAACATTATTATTTTTTCATGTTTGTTTCAAAAAACATTTTTTGTCACTTGATCTAAGGGAAAATCAGCAATGTGGCTGATGTTATTTGGCTACGGCAGATGTTCTGTAGTAGTGGCAAACATGAGATAGCTATCGCAGACATAGCTAGTTATGGCGGAACTTTTGTTTTCAAATGTAACTGGTCAATGAAATATGCATTTTTGGGAAAAACAATGGGAATTCTTGAGTACCTTTGGATATAAGCTCAACCACATCAAAACAGAAGATCTACTGTAGCTTGATGATGCTGTGAATTGCCATGGGATCGTGGGCTGCTGTTGAAAATCTAATTCTACTAGTGACCAAATGAAACTGATTAGAAATAGAGATTTCTCCTGGTTGAGCATTTGTGCAATGGATAATGTAATCACACAACTAAACTAGATAAATAAGAAAGTCTTGATTCATTTTTAAATGTTTTAATGAGGAAATGTTAACTTTATCCATAAAAAACTAAATTGTTATTTCATGGGGCAATATTTGCCAGAATATTTATTGCTTAAGAACAGACACTTTGATCATAATGTCAAACATTCCTTTGCCTCATTTATTTTTTTAACAGGAAGAAGTAGGAAATGTTTCTCTTTCTCCATTGTAAACAAAGTGCAAATAAAAAAGGTCCTCTGTTCAGACTTTATACAACAGTGTAAATCTGGTCGAAGGCAGTCTGATGTGAAAGAAGGACAAACAACTGCTTTTCATTTTGAGCACTGACTTATTGTGAACCTGAGGTTGAGTTAAAATCTTAGAACTCACCAAAAACTTCTTCAGAAACTGCTGGGAACCCTCCAGATCAACAGTGGATATTTCCACGAAATCTCCCATCATGCCCTCTTCTGAGGCAGGGGCATCCTCATAGAACTGCTGAGCTCTGTAGTAGAACTGTTTTTCTCCATTGATGTACTCACAGGTGATTGGAAACAGTTTCACTGTAGGACGGAATAGCACAGAGACGCGATTCAAGACAGCTCTTTATTGAGATACATATTTGTGAAATAAATTTTGTAAAGTTAATCCAGGCCTATACTATTGACTGACTTAAAAGAATGTACATTTTAAATATGAATGCAGCTGAACCCATTTCTATCTACCTCCTCAGTTTTCAATGGGACATCAGGGTACTCTTTGACATCACACACAAAGTCTACATTGCTTTTGTTACGTTTGGTACTGACTAGTGATTCTTTTGAAATGGGAAGCAAATTTCAGTTTTCTGGGTTAAAGTCATGGACGTGATCCCCAAGTGAACGCAAACCTCCACCCCTCTTGGCATTTTGCATTTTGGAATTTGCCTATGCCATCTGTTCAAGCCTGACACTGATGCTGATGTCTCCACATAGCTTCCATATTAAATGCTTGTGATCCCAAAGAGTGTACCTTCTACAACTGGATGTGCCACAAGAATCAGTTACAAAATGTTGATGACTGACGAGCTAGGCATGAGAATAGGAGTTGATAAGGAGTTGAAAATGATTGGGAGATGAGGTGTGTAATGCTAATAGCAGCAATTGTAGGCTGAGTTTGTAAGAAAATCAAGAAAAATTGTAACTTTGAGAAGCATGTGCCGTTGCATAGGGATACCACTGCTATTTTGGGGCCGCTGCATTGTAACATTTTAATTCCTTTAGAGGGCCCCAAGGGACTATAGGGTCGCCGGTGTTGACCTACGAACTGCTGAAGTGCAGATGTGTTTTTGGCCTGCCAGTCAGCTAATAAAATAGCCATGTTCACCTGCATTCCCTTTCTGTCGTTTTTCACTAGAAGCACGTTCCCATACAGTCTGTAGTGCTCTTAAGGATCAGGAAAGACAACTATTATTCCCTCCTGCGCCACTAGGAATGAGCATGGCCCTGCCTCTGAGGCTGTATCAAGAATTATCTTACCTCATTCATTGTTCTCCCAACACTTGAACAAAAACCATCTTTCAGATTTTTATTTTTGAGGTGTACTTTCCACATACTTTTAGTTTGGCCAAGTTCAATCTTTTAACGTAGAGGGGCGGGAGTTATGAGTTATACTGCTGCCAGCCACCAGATGCGCATCCAGGTGTTTTAGCCTCACTTTTGGGGAGTTTCTATATACAGTCAACAGTGGAAACTTGGACCATCTAAAGGAAATTTAATTGTAATATTTCTGGCAAAGTTATTGTTTTTAACATCACAAAACAAAATAGTTGTGGATGTTCATCTAATCCAATGTTATATTAGTGATCATGGTTTTACTGACAAACCACAAAGATAATGTCTGAGGTTCAGTTCAATTCATGTATTGTTATTGTTTTGAAAGTCTTTAATGATGTGTAGTACTACAACACTCCTCTTTTATATGACAATTTCATCAACATACAGTGGAATTAAGAACATTTTCAGCTGGCTTCTGAAATTATCCTGACCTCTCGCTGCCTCTCTTCTGTTAGGATCAAATTAATCCTGCAGAATGCATTTCTGAGGGCTTACATAACACGCTCCAGGCATGGAGGAATGTCCATCCGCCTGTGAAGGATCTCCAGTGTCAAAATTCATGACGCCACAGTGAAACGTTAAGATTGGGGGGGGGGTCTATCTCCAGTTGGCCCCACTTCCTCATCCTCAATAGTTGAATCATCAGCACCTGGACACTCTTAATATGGTGTAGAATCAGGCAGATCATATCATGGCCCTCCTGTTGGTTATGATATATTTCAGGATTGCCATGGCACCAGGTTTGATTGAAGCTGTCAGTTATTCAGCTGTCAGATGATGCCTAAGGAAGGCGTTTAGAGGACGAGAGTAAAAATAGAAACATTGAGCACAGAGAAATCGTCACGACATCCACATCTACCGAGGATCCATGTTTTCCTATCTTGTATCTTCAAAGAGGAAAGACTCATTACAAGCTTTGACCTTTGACCATTGATGTAACACGACATTTAACTAATTGTCTGAAGATTAATGTTTATTTCCAGTGAATTGTATCTAAATTTATAGCCAGTGATACCTCCAACAGCATAGAGTGTATTTACTTTTGGTATACTTTTCCACCAGCTCAACATTTACTGTATTTAGACATAAAAAAATACCAAATATATATTTAATTTAGTCCAAAGTTGTCACAGTTATAAATAATCTGACTGACATGAGTAGTGGCTTCATGCTTGCCATGCCATGCTTTTTATGGGCCTTGTGTCAAGTTAGTGGTAAGAAAGTAAATCCTGTTTGAACCAGAATGGCCAACAGGTCAGGATATCCTGTTTCTGCAGCGTGTGGTTTCACGATGACGAGCGCACGCCCTGCAGAAGATCAGGTTAAAATCAGATGCAATATCTTTTGTAATGATTACTGTCACAGCAGAGGGCTACTTAGGGACTGAGAAAAATATATCTCCTTGTACAAGATTAACTAAAAGTATTTGGACAGACTGTGTAATAACATGAAAACCCATTGCGAAGTTAACATTTGATTTTAGCCTGGGCTAAAATGACCCTATGCTAAACCGCGCCCATGGATACTGTTGCTACACCTTTCAAGCTTTCACCCCACAATGTCAATGTCAATTGTCATATTCTTAGTCATATCAGGAATATGATGAAGAAAATAATTCTGCATTTCTGGAGAAAAAAATGTTGGTATATCAGAGAGAAGTAGAGAAAAAGGGCTAAAGTATGACTTTGAGGGTTACATCATAATGTAATTTGTCATCAGTGTATTGTGAATGAGGATATCAAAATTAAGGGAAAAGCTCACCAGTCCCTGTGAAAAGGCCAGATTCCCCATGTTCTGGCAATTCTGGTGCAGGACAACCATATTAATGTGCAAAAATGTTCTTAGACAGCAGGGTAAATCAAATATCTTGAAACAAAGTCATCATTATGGACCATATGTTTTTGCCTATATCTGCTAGCCAAATCTAAAATATCCCATTTTAGTTTTTTTGCTTGGTTGGTGCTAGGACATTGCTTCCATATTGTGAGTTTATTCCATGCACTGGATCTCATGAAAGCATTACAGGAAAGCCCAACTGTATAACTAACAACTAAGTAACTAACTAACTAACGCAAACCTCTTTTGCATTTTTCGGGTTCTCTGAAAGCTTGATAGGCCTCCTGTGCCAATATGCTTACATGGGAGTGGACGGTGGACACTATAGGGAGGGGCTTAGTGAATGGCCAATTCATAGACAACTTTATTTTGAAATACTAAAAATCATATTTTTACTCATGTTAACTCATTTCAAGTTTAACATTGATTAAATTAAATAAAAATACATTTTTTCTTTTTTTCATGTATTGAGTTATTGACATGAGAGAGAGATTTTTTTCATTATTCCTTTTATTCCTTAATTATCATAAAACATTATTTTGATTTAATCCAATATTGATAAATATTTTTGGGTAACAATTCATTTTTGCTTGTGTGTTAAGTAAGGAGCTGCAGGCAGAATATAGTTGGCCTTGCTTCTACTGGACCTCAGTGTAACAAGTGAAGGCGTGCATTTGCCCACCAGCACCTCAAAAACTCATCAACCAGCATCTCTTTGACCTTACCTGTACCCAAACAAAAAGATAGTGTAAAAACATTTTATGTTTCTGTGGGAGTTACATGCTGGATTTCTTTTATAGATTTTGAGGAAGCTATTGAAGTAACCAGTTTTGGCTCCAGTATTCTGGTGGCTCAAGCATCAAGTTGACGGAGATAACTGAAAATGAAAATGGGCAAGTGTGCAGTGGGCGTGGCTTCCAGACACTGCACACTATGCAAATACCTGTTACCAATCATCTCCTCTCCTGCTGTCTTAAAACCCTGGAATCTCCCCAGCAACTGCACCCTTCACCCACTTCCTTGGTCATCTCCCTGCTCTTTTTAATAACTCCCCTTAAAACTTCCTCAGCCTCTGGGTCTGCTTATGGGTACAAAACACAATTATTATCAAAATATAACATAGTACAGGAGAGGTGTGTGATGTGAACTTCGTTGCCAGAAAAACGGATTTTTAGTGAGCAGTGAGCACAGGTGGCAAAGATACTACAAAAACTGAGACACTCTGTGTTTATGGCCAGCAAAGCCGTTGTTTTCACGTATGCAGTTGGATACATGCTAACTTCTTAGAGTGATAAATTTAGCTTGCATGCAGGCATTAACACGAAGCCCAAAATATCCAGCTGAAGATTGTGTGCATGTGCCACAACAGTCGCGTCAAACCAGATAAAGCTTCAGCAGCAAAATCACAAAATGTTTTGAACTGAACATCAGCTGCAAGGGGAAGGTTTTTTTGGGGGGGTGGGGTTTTCCCAAAAACGTTAGGTGATTTAATGCATTAATGACAATGTGCTGGTAGTGTAAAGATCTATGCATATTGAGACAACTTGATTCAATAAAAAAGACAGATAAACTCAGGAAGTGAGGAACACAGCATCATGAAACCTTCACACAACTTGAATTTGTCTCCAAAATAAGTGTCACATTTTAAAAAAATTGTGATTAGTAGCAGTTCAATTCAGACCAGAGTACTGACTACTCCAGTGACTTTTGTTTTAAGAAATCCAAAAGCTCACACTAGTATTTTCACACAAGTATTTTCCTACTTGCCAATGGCACAGAGCTGGGTAATCATCACAGTAAGCCATTGGTCTCTTTTGCAGCAGTTTTCTGATCAATTTGCACTTTCAAATGCAAACCTTCTGACAAGTATGTGACTTTAACTGAATAATTAAGATTGAGATGTTTGCTGAACTTCAGGTTTAAAGCTCCTACAGTGCAAATTTTTATGAAGCATTCAAAAACTTCTTCAGCTTTGCTCGAGCCTCACTGGGTCAAGAAAATGTTGTAAATGTTAACCTCTTGTCTCTGAGGATGCTGTGAGGTTGAACTTTGTTCTTACCCAGAGGAATCTCCTCCACCAGGTATAGGTAGCTGGCAAAGAACTCGCTCCTCAGTGTGTGGTGCAGGTGGAAGGACATGCTGTGGCGACACATGGTATCATCAGTCTCTTTCCAGCGGTCCCTGAATGCCTGGTGAGCGCCCTTATACTCAAAGTTGGATGATGAGCTGCTGCTATTGTCTTTAAGTGAAATCTCCATTGTAGTCTTGTAGAACTTCACAGAGCTGTGTTGTAATCCCGCTGAAAAGAGCAATAGTCAATGGGAGTGACGCTCAGTGGTTTTGGAGACTGTTTCTCTGGCTGCTGCTATATCTGTCGAGCCGGACGCTCAACATGTCTCTGCAAGTATTCAAATGATCGACAGATCTTTCTCACAGGGCAGTGCTTAGGATGTCCAGCCAGATTTATAGATCACCTGCTTCGGACCGTGACTGGGGCGGAGGGAGAGAAGGTCTGGGGTTTACTGTCTAAGGATGAAAACAGGCAACTGAAACTTGGCCTGCAAATTCCAATAGGATCTGAGAGCCAATACGTCCGACCTCAAGCCCTGCACTGCCATATAACGTGGTCCTAAAATTAGCACTGTCTCCTTGTGTTTGTATACTTGACACTCAGGGCCTCAGACAGGTTAGAAAAAAAACATAAATTAAACTCTGACCCATTTATTTTTGGCCCAATGAAGGCACCTGAGTTCTGAAAAAATAAATAAATAAAAATCCTAGCTATTTAGTCACAGTTTTTGTCTCTATTTCAAGGGATCTATAAAGTTATCATGCTATTTGATAAAAACTGGGGTTAATATTATTCTAACTGACCTTAAACTTGTCCTGTGGCACAAGTATTGCATTTACTATATCCCTGAAAATTGGGTATATTAATGAATTACTAGCATCACTACTAAAATCCTTCCTGTCATCATAATGGCGCAAAAAATTTATGGCCTTCATTTTTTTGTAAAAAAAAGTTTCCAACCATATCACATAGTGATGCTATGAGTCCAATCTACATCAAACAAAATGCAAATCCATCAGGAGATTACATACTTTCCTGATGACACCCCGCTATGTCTGTGCTGTCGTGTTTGTCATTGCTATTGATTCCATTTGATGTTTGAGGAAATACCTTTGTGGATGCATGTCACATGGGTTGACTACTTTTTTTGGAAACATCATGGTGTCATCTTTAAGAAAGTCGGACACTCAGCTCCAACTGAAATCTTTGGATCTCTCATTTTTTCACCCTGTTGCTGATTATCGGTTTAGTTTAAAACTTCCAGCTATTTGTGGTTGAAACCTTGCAAATGCCTCAGTTATGCCATTTCTACTCCTTTGGGTCTCAGCAGCTACAGTATGTGCAGTGGCTTTTCTGACATCTTAGGTAGTCACCTTACTGTTTGAACCAGGCATGAGTTTCAGTACTTATATAGTTCAGCTGTTATGTAGACAGCTTCAGAAAAAAAAGTGTACACTTGGTGTCTGTTTTCTTTGGCAGAAAACAGGATAATGTCAAACAAAACAAACTATCTGCAAGTGTTCCTCAGGATTCATTCAGTCAGTCACTGGGGAAAAGTGTTTATTTTTGGCTCCCAACATAAATAAATATTTTGGTATATCTATCACAAGCTTCAAGCTGAATTTAGTGCAATGACATCAGCTGTTACAGACATGCTGACTAGCAAGTGCAGAGACAAGAAAATTCCCTCTACAAAGCAGATTCTCCATGATACAATAATGATTCCAGTTTGATCTGCGAACTTCTGCTCTTAGGTTTGTAATAAAGCCAGAAGAAACACCTGGCTGTATTAATAAATATTCAGATCTTGTTACTTAATAATTTACTAGTAAGAATGTCCCTCTCAAGTCCCGGTGATTAGAAGAAACATATATTTACAGGGGAACATAGTTCCACACAACACCAGAACTCATTCCATTAAGTGAATGCTTTGAAAGTCATATTTTTGACCTCATTAACAAATCATTGTGGTGTTTTTTACGTACTTCAACACACATCTTGACCCAAATAAAAGGTCATGGCTGAGAATTTCTGCTTTCGTTTTGTATTCCATCAATGACAGTCTCTAAAAGATGAATTCTGAAGGCCCAGGTCTTCTACATATAGAAACCTAAGGAACCAATCGTGACAACTTGTTGGGGTGGATCTTAAACTTGTAAAAGCAAAGCTTACAATTCTGATGCATTAACTTGCAGGCGACCTTGTACAAGTATCCAATGTCTCAACAAACAAAGTTGTCAATTTTAAACATTAGCAAATATGACCCTGGTATTTATTAAATAACCTTTACTGTGTACTCTGACTCCAACCTTAGAGAATCCACTTGTTGGACTAAACATACGTTCATAAAATATATAGTCAAAACAAAACTAAAGACAGTATCAGGTTGCATGACAAGCAAACCTCATGTTCACAGATACTTTTTCAACTCAGTTAAGGTCATGATCAGTTACCTAACTCAGCCTGGTCTCCTCAACCAGACAGCTCTGCAGATACATTCCTTTCTCAAAGACGAGGGGCTGTTTTGACTAAACTGCCTCATTCATTTAATGACACTGAAGACGGACCTACGTATTTTGACAGTAATATTATTTGCACATTATCGCAAGGGACTGAAAATTCAGTGTGAGGGAAGACATAGGAATTTAAGACAAACATATTGTACGGTGTAGAAAATGTTGAATCCTGCTTAAATCTGCTACAATGAATTGTTATATCAACACCAACTACAGACTGAAAAGTAACAGAAATGAGTTGTTTTGTTTTAATCACATAAACAGTTGATCTGTATAGTTTCTTGGTGTTGATCAGTTTGTTCACCAATGTATAAATGAACATTTTTTATAGACAATTCAGTCCTCAGAAGATAAATCCAACAACTCTGGTGGTCCCCTTATGTCAGAGGTGGAGGAAGTATTTGCATTTTTAATTCAAAGTACTAATATTACACTTAAAATATATGTATGTCTTACAAGTAAAAGCCCTCCATTAAAAATGTTGTGTAGAGAATATTCAGGAAAATCTACTTAATGTTTTTAAAGTCAAAGTACTTCATGAAATAAAATGTACTTTGTGACCATCGACTATAATATCATCGGACTCAGGTGAAAGAAGTACTCAGATCTGGTACTTAAGAAATGTTAAATGTAATAATACCACAGAGTTAAAAAAATATATATATTGCTGTAAGTGAAAGCAGGGCATTTAAATTTTTGGTTTAGTAAAAGTACAAGATTGTTGTTGCAAATGTAATCAGCAGTATTACATTATTGTTTATCTGCCAGGTTTCTTATTATTCTCCCCTCAATAAAGTTGTATTTAAATCTATAATGTTACATCATAACAAACGGAATAACAGAAGTCTGGATGCTGCAATACAGCATTCACGCTACTGTTTTTCTGTTTTTCATAATTCCTTATATTTGTTGGCACCTTGCAACCTCTACATATTTTCATCTTTTGAAACCATTCCACTATTTAGAATGCTCTGCTCTTTAAGGACATTACAGAATTGGATTTGTCTAATTTTTCTCTTTTGTACTTTCATACTTCAGCTTTTTATGGGATTTAGTTTATATTATATTTTTTTCTTTTCCCATTGATTTTGGCTTCTGCAGTGTTGCTGTGACCTGTGAGTTTCTTTGATGAGAGGTTAAGTCATTTTATTGACTTTAATCTCTCTGTCGTTTCTCCTTTCTTTGATCTTGTCTCCTTTCCTCCTGTCTCTCTCTCTCCCTCTTACCTGTCTGCACCTCTTTCAATTTTCAGTCATTATATTGATCTCCTTTCATTTTTACTGTAATAAAGTTTAGCTCCCAGCTTTTTTGAAAAATGGATTTCGCCTTATAGTTTTTTAGGTATATTGAAGTTCAGCTAACAGTGCTACCAAGTTACATGATTGTAGTTCATGACTTTTCTGGTTCTTCATCTTGCATTTCCGCAATCATCCAATTGTCTTTCTGATGATGGGTGAAATGTCTTCAAAATCAAAAAAGAAGTCCAGATAGCTTCAACTAAAGCCCTCAAGACAACCTCTACCAGAATAACCGAGGACCCTGCACAAACATATGCAATCATCCAATGGTTTCAGCAGTTTTATTTCAACAATCAGCGTCCACATACATTTTTGCCAGGAACTGCATATTTTGTATTTCTATTTGTAGTTTTCTAGTATGCTTTTTGTTTAGTAGTTTAAAACATTTTCTTCATCACACAGTGCTAAGATAGGCTCCAGGATGAACACAGATGTGGCTCCAAATGAGCTGCAGTAAATAATGGATGGAGCATTACTGTATGAATGTTTACAGATAGATTGTCCTCCGTGACGACAGGTGGCAGCAGTGCTTACTTCCCTCAAGTTGCATTCTGGGAGCGGTGTCGCCGCCCTGGTAACAAGCTGAAGCAATAAATAACATCCGCACTGTCTGCATCTTCATCAGCAGCGTCGTCACCTTCTGCTGGTCCTGCTGGGAGTAACGACGCCTTATGTCCTCTTCGTGTCCTCTCTGAGATGGACAATTCGCCAACAGGAGATCCGCGCTATTTGAAGAGGTAACGCAGGGAGAGAATACGCGGCTGTCCTCCTCAATGCCTCTCTTTGTCGTTTCCATGACAAAACGTCCCCCAGTCGTCGTTTGAACGTTGTGTGAAGAAACATGTTACGTTCTAACGTCGCCTTTTGACCATTTCTCGTTA
>KV751401.1:862657-873809 GCA_001698575.1 Mola mola
TCTAATTAGATCTGTAAATACAATACGTATTAGTCTTTGGACCTTGATTCTCTAAATATGTGAGCCTGTAAGAACAACCCAGCCCGCCGAGACCTCAAAGAAAAATGTGTGAATAAACCTGAAAACCGCCACCATGGCGGCCACACTGGGTAATTGGGATGCGTCGTATTTGACAACTAATGGCAGCAATCTCATACAGCAGGGGGGAGTCAGCAAGATCAATGGTGACCACCCACTTCCCATTCACTTAGCCTTTGGACATGTGATTACTCACATGGAAACATGAAGTTCCTAAAGCTGCACAATAATACGATACGTTATAGAGCTAGAAGTAGTATATGCTTTATAATACAACAGTATATTATTATGCTTTGTAATATGCAATTTCTTTTTTCTATTGCAGGTACATACTTCTTTAATAAGCAAAAAAAAGAGTAGTGTACATAATTTCATGCAATGTTAATTCAAAAAAATATATATGTATAAGAAATAACACTATAACAATATTAGGTAGTAAAAAAAGAATCTGATCTCAGTATATTGGCCAATATAAGCACGTTTTTGCAATGATCACTAATGAGGTTATCAAACATTTTTAACAAAGATGTGCAAAAGAGGCAGAATGGTTTATTGATTAACTATGAACTTTACCAACCTTGAGTTACAGCAGTGGACTGAAACAGTAACCTTAACTGGAATTAATTACAATTCACGGCAGGCATCTTTTTTTTGCGTTGTGTTCTTTAAAATCAAATAGTTTTGAGATTGACGGAAATTGATAACATATATGTCGATACGATATACCTGTGATGGGCCAGTATCAGTAATCAATAATATTAAATAAATATTTGATCCCCTGCTAAATTTGTAAGTTTGCCTGCTTACAAAGAAAGTAGCGGACTCAAATTTTTATGGTTGTTTACTGATTATGGCAATAGACAGAATATCAGTCGAAAATGCATAAAAAACACACAATACAAAAGTTATAAAATGTTGTGCATTTTCTTGAGTGAAATAATTGTTCGATCGTTTTGTTCTGGTTAAATTTAATTCATTTTGGTCTCCAACTTTCTTTCTCACTCGCGTTGTCCTGGAAATTAAAAAGTAAAAGGCAACTAAAAACATCATTAAAGTTATCTTGAATAACAAGGTAGCAATTACAGAGCACATGGCTACACATTCCCCTCCCACGTATCAGTAGAACTGTAAATTTTACTCACAGCTCAACGTTTGTATTTTAATTACTGTATGATGTGTCAACATGCTCACGGGTGTTTCTGTTGGAGTTTGACTTAGGTGTTCGTGTAATGTTCAGTTTAATTGGTATAAAACTGCACACGAATGTCACATATATCCAAATACATGATAACACCAAAACCAGAAAATAAAATCAAAATAACTAAGTACAGTGACACTGCATTAAAAGGAAGAATGGTAATCATTAAAAGTTGTGGATCTTTAGTTGTGTCTTTATTACATTATATGTTTAAATAGAAATTCTGATACATAGACAGTGGTAGAGAGTAACTAAAAACTTGAACTTACTTAAATTCTAACACACTTGACTTGCATACTCCAATTTGTATATATAGTTATTGCAATTTAAAGGCAAATATTGTATTTTTACATCAATTAAATTATTTTAAAACTGTAGTTACTTTGCAGATTCAGTATGTATAATAACACAAAATAAGACTCCAAAAAATGACAAATAAATAGTGATGTCATAATATTAAGATAAAACTTTATTGATGCACAAGGGGAAACTCGTAATCGACCCAGCAGGTAAAGTACTTTTTCCCAGCTGTAATATTAAAGTGATGAACACATTTTTGGGGTTGTCAAACTCATCTCAACTCAAGGTCTAATTCTAATTGTTCAAATGTTTGCAATGATCATTATCCCAAATAAAAGATGAGAAAGAAACACAAACCACAGCAACTAGAGGTTTCAATCTCTCATTTATGTGAAGATTTCATTCAAATCAGATTCAGTTGCTTCACTTCGATTCAAGGACAATTTGTTTTTAATATGAGGCGATTTGGTCCAATTCTATTCACTACATTCTGATACAGTGCCTAACATGTGCTTCATGTAGTCATTATTGTCCATTCTAAACTAAAATAAATTAATTTCATAAACTTTGAAATTCCCTGCTCATTTATAAAGTATATCTGACATCATAAAATCAGGGAATCTCAGATATTTTTGTTTTATTTATGACAAAGTAATCCTGTTAGAGCAATAGTGCATCTGATTCTAACATTTTAAAACTTAAACTGAAAGAATTGTGGTGCCTTTTCAAATGTAAGTTTTAAATGTGAATTTAAAATTTATTGGACCAAAAGTATTTGGTCAAATTATTTGAATTTATTTGAATTTATTGTGTGTGTGTATGTGTGTGTGTGTGTGTGTGTGTGTTTTCATTTGTAAAAAGTGTTGATGTTATGCCCCTTTACCCACAGGAGGGTAAAGGGCTGTATTCTTGATGTCCACCCAACTGAGAAAGCCCTCGTTGTTAAGTATGAGGTGGAGGCAACTGTCCTGGGGGAGCAGGGGGAACCGATGGTTGGAGAACGCAAAGAGTGTCAGAAGATGTGAGAATTAAACACTTAAAATGAGCTATACCAAGTTTCTTTAAACTGTTCACAACCAGTTCTGTGTGTTTCTTCCTGTGTCTTGACTATAGTTTATAGCTTACATCTAAAATCCAGGTCTCATCTTACCTGCTGTACAGTAACCTGTTTCTATGTTGACGTTTCCCTCAGGATTCGCCTGAAAAGCTTGAATGCCCACACAGATACATCCTCTTTGGCCCGGAAGGTGGTGGAGGAATGTCGGCTGATTCACCCATCTAAAATCCGTGAGGTGGAGCAGCTGCTCTTCTATCTGCAGAAGCGCAAAAATCCGAATGGTACTGAAGTCTTCATTGTGCGTTTAAAGTATTCTTCAAAGTGCAAACCCAATCCCAAAAACGTTGGGACATTGTGTAAAATGTGAAAAAAAAAAATTTTAAAAAGTCCTTTTTAACCTATATTCAATTGAATTCCTCACAAAGACAAGTTATTTATGTTCAAACTGATTAACTTTATGGTTTTTTGGGAAATTTACACAAATTCTGAATTTGATACCTGTAACATGTAACATTCTTGCTTGCCATATATATTAAGGTTGCAGTCACACTGGCCCAGTCTAAGAACAGTTGCCTCCACTGGCCCACACTCACACTGCTCTTAGCACAATTGTGCTTGAACACAGTTACAACATGCACATATGTCATCATGTTGAGATCATGACTACAATTTAACTGGATTTGCGGCTTATTTGGAGTCTTTTTGTTCAGATACAGCATGCTCACATTCACAGATATCTCGATCATGCAACGCGGCCAGAGATTTTTGCAGGGACAGCCGGAGACAAGGGAGGAATTCAGTAACTGTATAATGTCATGCCATATTGCTCTACTTCATGAGCAACCATGCCTTGCTGAGGCAAACATGCTCAAACCTTGCCAGGGCCAAGGAAGTGTGCCGTACTTGGAACAGTATGGAGTGCTCACTAGTTCAACAGTCCGAACTTTGTGAGTCAATTATGCTTGGGCACGGTACGGATGGCCTAGTTTGAATTGCTCAACCGTCCATAGCTTACACTTCATAATGAGCCACACATTTACATTGGGAGACAGGTCTGCACTGCAAGCAGCCCAGTCTTGTACCCGCAAACTATTGCTGCCAAACCATGCTATTGTAACTCTGCAGAATGTGGCTTCATTGTCATTCTGAAATAACCAGGGACGTCCCTGTAAAAAAAAAAAAAAAAAGTCGTCTGAATGGAAACATGTTTCTCCAAAGTTTGTATGTTCCTCTCAGCATTAATGGTGTCTTTACAGATGTGATGGTTACACATGATGCCTTTGGCAATATTACACCCCCATATCATCACAGATGCTGGCTAATGAATGTTGCCTTAAAAACAATCTGGATGGTCCTTTTCCCCTTTAGCCCGGATGTTTCGATGGCAATTAATTCCAAAAGCATATTGAAATGTGGACTCATCAGACCACAGCACACTTCCACTTCCACTCAAGGTCAGTTCATCTCAGATGAGCTCAGGCCCAAAGAAGAGGGTGGAGCTTCTGGATGTTGTTGACATATGGCTTTGGCTTTGCATGGTAGAGTCTTAACTTACACCTGTAGCTGCAACAACCTTCTATGTTAACTGACAGCAGTTTTCTGACGTGTTTCCAAGCCCACGTTGTAATGTCCAATGTACACAGAACGGTGCGACTTTTAATGCAGTGCCGACTGAGGGATCGAACTTCATTCAGTGTTGATTTTCAGCCTTGCCCCTTCCGTGCAGAGATTTCTCCAAATTCTCTGAAACTTTTAATGATAATATAGAATTTACATGGTGAAAGCGCTAAATGTCTTGCATTTGCACTTTGAGAAACATTGTTCATGAACTGTTAGACAGTTTGCACATTCAGTTATTCACAAAGTACAGAACCTTGCACTATCGTTGCTTGTAACAACTGAGCTTTTCAGGAGTCTCTTTTTATACCCATCTGTTACCACCTACTAATCCATGGAACGTTGCAGCTGCAGCAGCTTTGAGCATTTCCCCAATTTCCCAGTCGTTTCTTGCCCATCTCAACTTTTTTGGAACGTGTTGCAGGCATCAAATTCAGAATTCGTGTAAATTTCCCAAAAAACAATGAAGTTAATCAGTTTGAACCTTAAATATCTTGTCTTTGTGCTGAATTCAATAGAATATAAGTTGAAAAGGACTTGCAAATCACAGTTATGTTTAATTCACATTTTACACAATGTCTCAACTTTTTTGGAATTGGGTTTGTAAAGTTTTTCACGAGAGGCGGATTTGTACTGAATAGCTCCTTCCACAGATACCCAGGAGAAGAACCACATCTCACCACGAGACTTCACACCATACAGAGGAGTAGAGGTAGGTGTGTCAGGCTTTAGCTAACAGTATACAGTACAGTGTGTTTTTCCTGCTCCTCAGGCTGTTTTCTCTGCCCTCAGCTGGACGAGAAGGCCAGCATCAACTGCATTGATGAATATGTGGAGCTGCTGTATGAGGACGTCCAGGAGAAGATCAGAGGGGCCACGCTCATTCTCCAGCTGGCCCGAAACCCGGACAACCTGGAAGAGCTCGTCCAAAATGGTACCTTTCCCTTATAACTAAAGAATTAATTTGTTTATTTTTCTCTCTTAGCTCTATCCATTCATGCAGAAATATACAGTAAACTATAGAATATGTAAATTAATAAATATGTAAATTACATAAATAATGATTATATCTTCCCAAAGCTTATCACAAATAGGGCTAAAAATTGTTGAATGTTTTCCTTTGTAACTCAGAATGTGATCCATGACACAAGGCCCATGATATCAATATCACAGTATGGTGGGTCTCCAGTAATCAATTTACTGCAAAACATTCATTTAAAGATACATAATTTCTGTTTCTTTAACATATACACAGACTAATTTGTCAGTGTCCACATGTGCCATCATTCCAAATAGCCACAGAACTGCTGCAGAACAGTAGTATTTTAATCTGAGCTGAAGTGGGTTCAGACTTTAAAATGTAAAACGTAGCCGGTGCATCTTTTAACATGAAATTATTTACACTGCTGTAGAATAATTTCCCAGCAGTGTGTGTGTTATCTGTCCATGTGTCACGCTGCAGTAGTTTATGCCATCAAATACTGAAGTTGCCTCTAAAGAACTTAATAAAGTTTTTGGTTTGAAACCTCTCCAGCCACATCAAGTCAGTTTTATTTCTATATTTCCATATCACAGATCCTAATGTTCCTCGGTGGGCTTTTACATTTTGACAGCATATGATCCCTTTAGACTTTTGATTTTGAGAACGAAGAAATCCAAAATTCTAGAGTTTTCATCTTTTCACAATTTGACCTCCAAAAACAAATGTGTGTGGAGATGATGTTGGTAATTCCTGTCATGTGAATGACTCTCCTTTCTCTTAGTTGCTGTAACCATTAGCTATGAAGGTGAGAGAATCATTATTTTCTTTTATCTTATTTACTTTTTTTTGATTTGTTGACATATTAGACGACCCACACAATTGATCAATACATGATCAATAGATAAAAAAAATAGCAGTGGTTGTGACTGCTGTCTCTGTCACAACAAAACCAACTCATCTGCTGAGAAAGGCCTTGAGATGTGGCTGACGGCTTTGGAGTGCTCGAGTGCAACCTTCATCTTCGATTACTCAGAACGTATTCATTTTTTGAAAACATTTTTTCTTGGCAAGGTTGATCCAGTTGCTTTGGTTCAAAAGTGCAAAGCTCAGCCACATGCATGTTTCTTGGGACAGGACGGATCAGAGTACTGCCGAAGAATCTGTTGGCTTTTATCAGATTGTCCACCTTGCTCCTTTTTAAAAGAAAACTTGGCTCGGCTTCAGATCTCCTTCGTGTGACAGCCAGTTGGTGTCTCCCACAGCCATGTGGAGGCAGACCTGCACTGAGAAGGCTCGGCTATATTTGTATCCGTCATAATGTGTCAGCTCCCTCTTTCTGCTGCGTCGTATCAGCTGCCATGTAGATAAGAGCCGAGTGTTCGTGTGAGCCAAGAAGCCTGGGGTGAGCCTGGAAACAGGAGCCCTACCTGGGATGCACATTGAGAAGCACCCGAACCTCAAAACCCCCAGGAGCATTAAACCCACCTCCAGCTGCACTCTGCTCAGTCCAAACATTTTTTTGCTTCTTGCTCCTGTTTGTGTGTCTGTGTATCAGAGACTGCCCTTGGAGCCCTGGCCAGAATTTTGAGGGAGGACTGGAAGCAGAGCTTCGACCTGGCAACGACCATCACTTATGTCTTCTTCTGCTTCTCCAGGTAAACCGGCAGCCCTTCACTTCAAACAGGAGACAAGCCTCCATATGTGATTTTGATTTGAAAGCTTTGTTTTTATGAGTCATTTCTATTTGACTCCATGGCTGTGATAATGCAAATGTCATAGTCTGTGTCACAATTTCGATTCTAAATCAAACATCTATTAGAATTCGCAGTAAAGATATAATAAAACAATTTTTCCCTCAATGTTCAAATAGTAAAACAAAACAATTCAAATTATCCGCTAAAAATCTTCAGAAATGACACTATAGACGGGAATTAGGGCCATACAATTGTTTGCATTAGGGGTGAGTTTGTAAAATTAATTTGAATTTTGAATTAAATCTCAGAATCTTCATTCTTTCTTCCTTTGAAATTAGATTTTTTTTTCTCATCATCAATCAATCAGTAATTTCAGAATATTGACTTTTTTATCAGTTGTTTTTTTTTTTTCTGTATTACACAGCTAGCTTACGGATGTTATTTGTGTATTTTTGTTTTTTCAGAGATCCTTTGTTTGGGAAGAGGGTTTGCTCAGGACAGATTTTGCTTGAGATGAATATAAACATTTTACTTTCATGAAACTAAGACGTCTGAACCAGGGGAAAAAAAATGGGCCGAGATAAAAAGTAGACCAAATGGTATGTTTGCTTACTTTTGGTCATATCGTGTATATGTTCTTATGTACTTCAAAGCATCCTCTGCCATGTGCTGCCCAGTATTTCTGAATCTCCGACAGAAAGGAACTGACTCTCTGTCACATCCGTCTGGTCTTTAGTTGTGCTCCACCTTTGGCTGCATACTTCATCCTGACGTTTTGCTCTCCAGCTGGGGGTTAGGAAACACTAAAATTAGCTCTTGCTAGAATAATATATAAATGTCTGTCAGAGTGGATTCAGGCTGCCAGAGGATGTGCGTGTCTGAGAAACCGATCACTGCTCTTGGCTCAGGTCCATCTCCATGTTATGCTGTTTAGATTGTGAAACGGTTTAAGTTGGCCTGATTATAATTTGGACCAGGACGCACTGTTGGACCGAACATGTTTTGACTTTGACAGTTTACTTTGTAAACTCCTCCAGGGGTGACAGATAGGGTCATTTTATTGACAGCTCCCAGCTGGAATTCTATATCTCCAAAAAGTCCACTTTGGAATAAATGGAAGTCTTTTTCTCTCCCTTTTCTCTAGTTTCTCCCAGTTCCATAGCTTGATTACACATTTCAAGATTGGGGCCCTGTGTATGAACATCATTGAACATGAACTGAAGAGGTATGACCTCTGGCAAGAAGAGCTACAGAAGAAGAAGGCAGCCTATATCCTTTATGAGAGATTTTAGTTTGCAACTAAGATATACGGTACAAATAGCATTGTTATCAGCTTTTGGTGTTGCTGTTTCATGTGATTTATGTAAATTTGTGTTCCCTAACTAATTTCACATGAAGAATCCCCTGAGAACCAAACTCTGAAGAAAGAACATGAGAAGACTTTCAGGAAGTACCAGAGCCTTTTGGCCAAGCAGGAGCAGCTTCTTAGAGGTACTTTAATGTACTGTACTGTTCTTTTTACTGTACATCACTATACTGCACTGCACTGTATTGCACTGCGCTGCATTGTACTGTACTCTGCTGTATTGCATCTAGTGAATCTCAGAAAAGTAGAATTTTGTGGTTTAATTCAAGTTAAATATTTGTATTTTAATTCATGTCATATTAAACTTTCATATAGTTTGTATTAATTATACGTAAGATAAAATATTTCAGGCCTTATTTGTTTTAATTGTGATGATTGTGGCATATGCAATTATCGTGACATGTAATATTTTTTAATATCTTTTTTTGAGATGTAGGCTATACTTATCGAAATTAAATATTAAAATGCTTGAATATTGTTCTACATTCATCTACTACTGTACATGTGATGAATGTAGAATATACTATTAAATATTTACTTTTTAAATGATATTGAAAAATTACAATATTTCACTTTTTTCAAATGCAGTAGTACGTATTTAGAAAATTGTGTTGGGGTGGAGTGGGTGGCAGGAGTTGAATTAACAATTTCAGTCTTGTTTTTTTTCAGTGGCAGTCCACCAAGCTGTTAATATCCAAACTGACAATAAATTTAAGTAGTTTAGAGTCTACATCCCATCCATCCCACTGATTATCAACAATTAAAATAAAACGTCCTTTCTCTGTTTAGCCTCACTGCTGTTAATTTAAAACTGAGACCATGACACATAGCACCATTCTATTTGTTAGCACATACTACCTATAATATGACACTGAAAATTGGCAAATTTATATTAAGTGTTTAATCAGAGATATGTTTGGTATGTCCAGGATGTGTGAGTTCAGACATTTAAATGTTGGTGTCAATTGTCTGAAAGTTTATATCTGAAATCTGAATATCTTGATTTGTTGGTCAACCACATGGCACCTTAGTTTTTGTGTTCGGCAGTCTCTGATTTAGTTTTCTTGTTTTATATATATTTAGTTCATCATTCAAAAATAATATTTTTTGTAACTAATTGTGAAAATGAATAGGCACAAATACATCACAAATGTGAGTAACTTGAGTAAGAGTGAAATGAAAAACTCCTGTTGTTGCTATGTCCGTCCCTGTAGTTGCTCTGTGTCTGCTCTTGAACCTGGCTGAAGACACTCGCACAGAGCTGAAGATGAGGAACAAAAACATCGTCCACATTCTGGTGAAGATCCTGGATTGGGAAGACAAGGAGCTGCTGCTGGTCGCCATCTCTTTCCTCAAGAAGCTCTCCATTTTCCTGGAGAACAAGAATGACATGGTGAGACAGGAGGGGAGGGTGAAATGGAGATGAAGAGAGGAGAGAGGTCTCTCTTCTCTCTGCAACTTAACACATTGTCATGTATGGACTGTTTTCTCTTTGTAGAAAGTGTGCATCTACTCCTGGTTAAGGACTAACTGTAACTAAGCTAGCTAACGTTACAGCTCAGCTGAAGTGGGAGCCACCATTGTTTACATCCCACCCTGTCACTAACATGAGCCTGTTGTCTTGATAAAGTCTTCCTTCTGAGTTGTGATACAGAAAAAACTAAAAAGCACTCAGAATGTAGACCTCTGCCAAGGTCAACCAATCCCCTCCCACAAATCAGTAGAACTATAAATATTACACACAGTCCAACGATAGTGTTAGTCACAAATCTTTACGCTTAATAGTTACCTCGCAGTAGCAACTAAAGATAAAACATACCTGGATCCAGCTGATTTTTAAGGCGATTGCCTCTCCTGAAAATTTCATCTGAATCCCTGTGTAACCTTTTGATTTAACCTGTTAACAAAAAAATAAATAAGGTAAAAAATAGATAAGTGCCTGCAAAAACATGATGGAGATAATAAAATATCCTGCATCCGGACAATAATCCGAATCACCACTAAAATCTAATTGATTGTTAAGGGGACTTCCTACCTAAATTTCAGTGTTTTTCTTAAATAACTTTTATGTGTCATTCAAGACATCAAAGAAGAGAGGTCACAGCAGTGCCATAGAGAATAGAATTGGGGAAAAAAGGAAGAATAGAATTTAAAAAAAAAAAACACATAAAAATCCTGGATCCAATCAATGATTGAGATCACCACTAAAATCTATCGATTGTTGCTTAGACCATTTCCCACCTCTCCTGAAATTATCATCAAAATTCATCTTACTTTGAGTTATCCTGTTCAACAAGCTAACAAATAAACATACAAAAAAAACAAAAAAATAACACCATAGCCTCCGCTCTTGAAAAACGTTCCTTCATGAGACTGTTCACAAAAGGTCTGGATTATCTTGAATAACCAGGTCAGGGTTTCTTTTATTTTTCTTTAATCATGGTTTCTACCGATAGAATCAGTCACCTAATTTTAGACCCTCTTTACATTTTTTTAACAGTATAGTTTTGTGACACTTAAAGGAGTCGGCCTTAGAGGAAACAACCATTCATTATTTGTTCCGTAAAACACTCCTGAGGATATTTTTGACAAATGGCTCTAACCTCGCAGAAATGCCAGTTGAAACGTATCAAATTTCAGTTTAATAAATGCTGAGAAGTCCGCCTTTGGCCGTGTGTCCCCACGGTGCTCGTGCAGGAACCTGACTGCTCCAACATTCCCTGCTCCAGCACCACCTGGTTTCAATCTGGCTCGGTTTGTGACGCTTTATCAATGCCAGGCCCTGTTAGGAACTGGCTTTATCTGCTCGTTTCGCCTTCGGTGAATCTTTGATTCAGATTAAAGAACCTTTGAAGGTCTC
>KV751401.1:875046-900304 GCA_001698575.1 Mola mola
TGTAATCAAAATATATTGAAAAGCTGCAAAAGAAATGTTAAAATTATTTCAAATATGTTTGTGTTCAGTGACTTGTGTACCAGCACTACGTGCAGTCTGTTACTTAAAAAAAAAGAAGAAGGTGGTATTTGTGTTATTCTAGTTTAAAATTCTCATATTGTGACACTTCTAGAATTAACTGTTAAACAAGGATAGAAAATTTAAGAATTAACAAAAAATATATAGTTTAGAAAATTAGTTAAGATTAATTTAAAAAAGCAAGTTAAAGTTCAATAAAATATAGTTTCTTGAAAAGATAGGGGTTTTTTTTTAAGAAAGTTAAGACTAAGCACCTCCAGGCTAAACTGCTGTCTCAATCTGCTGGTTCTGTGTGTGTTGTTTCCCTCACTATCAAGAAATACGTTTGTTGGTTTATTCCCCGGCTGCTGGTCCCTGGGCCCTTCAGAGGGGCTGCCTGCTGCATCATTATACTTACGATGGCTGATTCCCCTACTCGAATTAAAAATTAACATTACCTTTGACTCAGTGGTGGATTTTGATGACAAAAACCTGTCAAACTGCGTTTTTATCACACGCGAAGTCTGCTACCCTGAAAAGTCCAGCATTACAGCAAAAACAGGGCTGATGTCAATCCCTGTTCTACTAACATCTGTGACTCGATACAATTTCTCACTTAAGGGTTTCTTTCATCAACCTCTCACAAAACATGCTTCTGGAGTTACGACTCTACAACACGCTGTCATGAACAGAAATTAAACTAAACAGGTTTCAACTCTTTGTCATTCAATATCAACGCTCAAATTAGGTGCAAACTCACGTTACTTTTTCTGGCGGATCCCACTTATTGAATGCATGATTGCCTGAGAATACTGGGAAATTATGTCCAAAAAGCTGCCAAAACAAGTAATATTGAATAAACATCACTATCATACCTGTACCGCCTGCTGTTGGCACAGTCCTCCAGCTGTTTAAGACGCTTCTGTGTTTCTGATGCCCTCTTCATTGTCTGCAGGCCGAAACATTCGCTGTGGAGAAGTTGGCTCGCCTGCTCTCCTGTGAGGAACTCCTGAGTACCACCTTACGCCTGCTCCTCAATCTCTCCTTCGACACAGCGCTCAGAAGCCAGATGGTCCAGGCTGGGCTCGTTCCTAAAATCTGCTCACTGCTTCGTAAGAACGCTAGCTAATAATGTGACTGTATGTGTTCCTTCTGGTTGTTTCTCTGTATACTGGTTTGTGAATGTGTTTGTTTAGGACTAACTTTCCATTTGTTTCACTGACAGAGACAAACACCAGTCATAAAAAAAAAGCCCTTACCTATCCTTTTTAGCCGCTACCAGAACCTCTGATTTGTTATTTGAGTTGTATGTGCAGGTGCGACTTTAGACGCTGTCCGTGGTGACCTTAAGTTCAGTGACTTCCTAAAAGGTCCAGAGCATGTGACTGGTGCATTGTCTCATCGCAGTGTGTGTGACAGCCAGAAGCATCTTTGACAGGCCTTTTGAAGCCTTTCAGGCGGACAGCTCGAGTAACAGCGCATAATTAATGTAATATATTTGTTAGAATAACATGCCAGAGCCTCTGCGCAAATGTTGTTTTTGTAGGAGCAGGCCGGAGAGGTGGAGAGGTCTTTGGAGATTTATGCAGGACTGTTTTTTAGGGAAGTGGCGGGAGGGGCGAGCGTGGCACACACACGTAACATAAGTTAACACTGAAATATTATGCCTGCTCACAGTTCTGACATTGTTGAGTTTGCTATGTATATTTGTGTGTTTGCGCGTATGTATAATTCGTTCCATATGAGAGCAGAGGTGTTATTAATCAGCTGTCCGCTTTCCGATAGACACACTCCACATCAGGACTCTGGTTTATCTGTGCGGAGCGAGGAGGGCTGCCAGCCTCTCTAGCCGGGTCATGACCTGATAATGATGATAAGATGAAAGTAAAGAAGGAGCCTCCGCTTGTCATCACAGAACTCCACAGAGAGGAGTCATAAGCAAAAAGAAGAGAATCAGCGCATTTTGCTTTCATTCTTTTATGGAACACCTGCTGCTTTTCTCTGTTTCATAGAAAACTGATACTGTTTTGGACTGCTGGTTGGCCAAAATTATACATTTAAAGATGACATTTGGACTCTGGAAACGTTCTAAACCTGTTCAACTCATCACAGGTTATGGCTTTATAATTCTTTTTTCTGTGATCACGCTGCTCATAGGTTCTGTGTGATCTCATGTGGAATTCCTGCTAAAGCGTACATGACCAGCATTTATATTAATATGCTGCAATTCGTGGGTTGAATTATTTATTGGAATATTTAGCAAAGACACCAAAAACAGAACCAAAAGATTAGGGACGGACTAAAGTTGCCTGAGTTAGGTAATTTAACGATTAGTCGATCAAAAAAAAAATGTTGCCAACTATTTTGATAATTGCCACGGTTGCTGGTTTCAGCTTCATAAATGTAAGAATTTGCTTTTTTCTTTTTGATAGTAAATGAAGCCTCTGGGTTTTGGACATGATGACCTTTTTCTTTACATTTTTTGTCATTTTATGGATTAGGTCAGGAGTTCTCAACTTTTTTTAAATTCCCTCTCTTCTGATTGTCAAAAATATTTACTAGAACTACCTTCTCAAACAAAGGACGACACAAGAATGTCATGTTGTTGTTAGAGATACATAGAGATGACTTTATTTATCCCCGTAGGGAAATTCATTTGTCACAGCAGCAAGAATGTTCAGGTAATTGTTGTTAATCGGCTTGCCTCCGTCATGGTGGGATGATGTTGTTGCTGTTGTGACGTCTAACAGCTAACCATGGCAGAATGTGTTTATCTCTACCTGATAATGATGACGATGATGTGTGTTGGTATTCAAGCATAACTGGTCATTGAAATTATCATTTGAATTTTATTTTTATTTTGTGAATTTTGGACCATTTGGATATGAAATAATTAGCTTTTTAAATTACCATTTATTAAAATAAAAATGCAGATCCCTCTAGAAGGGAAGACCACTGTGCGAGATTAAATGATTAATATGTTGAGATATTTAAGATTGATAATTGGTGGCGGCCCTAATTTGTACACAACACCTAAATTCTGCTTATGTCATAAAAACAGAACCACATCCTGTCTGTGTAAATAAAAACACACAGGAATACTTTTTTCTCTCTTATCTTTGAATAAACTTTGTCAAATTTAGCATGGGATGCTTGTCAGGTATCACAAATGAAAGACTAAAAACGTAATTGAGTAGTTAGAAAGACAATGACGATGGCTGTTTTTGTTTGACCGAGAGAAAAAAAAAAAAAAAAAATCAACTGCAGTAATTGAATTCTAAAACACACTTAGAATTCTGTGGTTTTAGTGTGTAAATATTCAGGATTTTCCTGTTCTCAATCAGTTGACCAAAAATGGTATCCACATATTAATTAATAATGAAAAACAATCATTTGTTGCAGTGTGTTTCCAACAGTGCGCTGTCATTGTATTACATAAACAAATCAGAAGGTTTGAGTGGGGTGGTGACTTCTGAAGCTCTAGAAGAAGCAGTAACATCCAGAGTGGCGTTGTCCACGAGCCCAGCCCAGACGACTCTTAATGTGTGCGACTAATTTTTACAATGGTTAGGCGATTTCGGATCAGGTCAGAGTATAAATGAAGTTTAGCTTTCCCACTACCTGCCCATAACCAGTCTAGTTAATTCTTTATAGCTCCCCTCTCACCTTTTTTCTCCCGCTCCCTAACCCCAGCCCTACTAGTGTTTGAACATTTAATGGGATCTCTCTCTTCACCCATAAAGAATCCTTCGTGTTCCTACCAGCAGAGTGATGGAGCTCTTAGCTCTGTGTGTGTGTGCTTTTTCATGTGCATTCTAAGGTACTGCTTGAGGTAAAGCAGCACTAATGAGAAGCAGATGTCCTGGCTGGTCACTGGCTGCGCTGGAAGGGTCCTAGCAGTGAACAGCAGAGCTCTAACTTATGAATCGCAATAAAATTGATGCTTCCTCCTGTTCTCCCTATTAAAGGCCAGAGCAGACTCTCCCTCCTGTGATTCCAGGGGTTCACTGAGCACATCTGGATCTAATCCCAGACGATAAGGCTGCCCTTACGGCCAGTGTCCAAACACGGCTGGGACCAGTTTTAACTGGACCTGATTGGGCCTTTACAGAGGTCTGTCAGTAGTTCTTTTCCAGTGAGGAGCATCTCTCTTAACAAGTCTCTCAATCAAAAGCTCCCAGGTCAAATTCTGGTCTGAACTCTATTAATTCCCTGTGGCTGGCCCCTCCTCCAGGCCTCCAGCCCCCTTCCCTGGTCAGAGGTCAAACTCATGAAGGTCCTGGGCTTGCTGACGGTCTAACACTCAGTCCATTTTGTCTTTATCTCTCTCAAGCTGCTGCTGAAGCCTGATATGCTCACAAAACTATTGTGGCAGTGATTGAAGTCATTTTATTGGACAAATATTAAAGGGCCAGTTCACCCAAATTACAAAAAGAAAAATAAACTCTGACTCATCTATAGCAGTGCCTGTATCTGTGCAGGTAGGATTCTGTTCATTGAGGCTTATTAATTCATCTGTCTTTTGGATAGTTAGTAGTCAATAAAATATAATTTGTGCTCATAGCAATAATCAGTTCTCCTTTAACTCTCCTGAGTTTTCAGGCTCTTTTAGCATCTACTTTTTTCAGCACATTTCCTGTCAGGCTTAGTCCCAGTGTGTGAGGCTGCCAGTTTCTGAAAAACCAACCGTGCCCTCCCCGCTCAGTAACAAACAGCTGACAGACTCATTTAATGACTAGCTGTCAAATGTTAAGGAGCTAAAACCCTCAGGAGGCAGTGCAGACCAAAAACAGAGATAAAAGAGATTCATCAGATAGAGGAGAGCTGCAAAAGAACATGAGTTGTCCATAGATAATCCTTCATTTGTTTGACTTGTTTTTCAAGAAAAAATGTCAAAATATTTGCTGGCTACAGCTTTTTCTATGTCAGATTTGCTGCTTGTTTGATCATTTATGACAGTAAACGAAGAGAGTTTGGGATTGGGTGCCCATCACTACTGTAAAAACCTTAAGATGTATTCATCATGTTCCACTGAATCAAAGTAGCAAAACAATTATTAATGCAGCGTTAAAGAAAACTCAACATGAATGTGTTTTTCCACTAACAGTCTTAGTTATTCTGGATAGTTCACATAGCTCACAGTTTTCTTTGGACCTGTTTCTGACAGAGAAATGGTCCCTATGTAAACTGTTCAGTGAGGTCTGTGGATTTTCCTTATGAGGAACTCGATTGGCGTTTCTTCACGGAAGAGAGTAGGTTTTTTTAATGATACTGCTGGCAACAGTCTTTACTTTTCTCACATGTACAGATCCAAAGCCACAGTCAGCCTGTTCTTCAATAACTTCTAACTACCTGGTCTAACTCTACCTTGCCTGTCTGCTTCAAACATAAAACAGCTGCTCTGTGAAGTTTTTCCTCCAACAACCATGAGGAAACGGTGCATTTGTTGGGGACTATTTTCACTGGCAGAGCATGCAACATTTGGTTCTCTCGTGTGGTGATTCCCAACCAGGGGGACTTTTAATCAAGCCTGTGGGAAAACTACCAAGGAGTGGAGATGAAATAATTTACAAACTACTAGATACATTGTTGTAATAGGTCTCTAAATTAATGGGAAAATGGTTTTAATGTAGCTTTTATCTCACCATTTACAGTCACCTATTACACTAGCTGGTAAATAGTAATATAACTCGGAATTAGGAACTTAACTAGCTGTGTTGATGAAACACCCTAGAAACACCCTGTGAAACACACACAGGACTTATTAGTGTTGGTTTCAGTCGGAACATGTTTAAAGGGGGAATTAGAAAATATCACCAGACTTTTAGCCAAATGATGTAAGTCACTCATAATAAATTCCATTCTCTTCCACTGAATGTGGATTGGCAGAAATCGAAATACCTCAAGAACAAAAATTCAATCAGGAGAGACCAGAATGAAGAAGATAGAAATGTTTATTGAACACAATAAATGATAATATGAATAAAAGTCCTTGGCACTTTATAGAGAGATTGTAATTGATGGCTGTCTTCTTAAGCAGCAGCACTATAGATCCCCAATTCCCCAGAGTCCAGACACTGGTGGTTGTGGCGATTGATGACTACTGAAACTGGAAATGATGGAGGTGGAGGGGTGCGCACAGCAGCAGCAGCGTAAAGGAACTAGGCAGGGAACAGAGACATATTTAAAAGGACCGCAACGACATGATAGGCTAACAATGCAAGATTGGCACTTGTCTAATGGATAGATGAAATCAGCTGATATGAATAGCTGATCATGAAGTGACAGCCCGCTTAAGCAGAGGAGATATGAGTGACGCGAGAGAGGAGGGTGATTATTGGAAGTTAACACAATTTAATATGGTGGGCATGCAGATAATCTTCCTGACTGAACTACTGCTAGAACTCCATCAGAATGAAAACTTGGCCTTTAAACTTGCCTTTTCCATCCCTCAGTGGTTCACCATCCATCCTTTATTGTTTTTCCTCTAGTCAGCTGTCATGAGACACGACAGACTGAGAAAGTGCAGCTGACTCTTGCTGATTGTGATGTTTGACCTCCAACAGGAGTCGCTCTTAAAAAGGCCTTTCAGCCAATTAATATTTTCCAAGAACACACGGCTTCTCTAAATGTGGTCATTGGCATCCTAGGAGCATTACAGTACAACTGCTGATTTATCCGCTGACTTTCCTTCCTCCTGCTCTGTTTGTGTTGCAGCTGACGAGGGCCAGAGGCAGCTCGGCATGTGCATTCTGTACCACATCAGCATGGACGACAGATTTAAGTCGGAGTTTGCCAACACGGACTGCACACCACAGGTTAGACTGGCTAATGTACCCCACCAACAGCCCAAGACAGACATGTTAGCACCTAAAACTGACTGCAAACAGGAAGGAATGCATGAAGGGAGGGGATGCATGCTGCTTGTGGAATTAAAGATTTGATCACAAATTTGTTCTCCTTCTGCTTCACTGAGTCATTCTCTTCTAGTGTGGCTTCTTCACGCTCCATCCTCCTGATTACCATTAATGCAGTGGGAGCGCAGAAACAGCAATGCCTGTCTAAACCCAAATATCCTAAAACACCCCTAAAGTCCCTCTGGCCGATTTTGTTTCAGCGTTGAACCACATTGATTTTGTCCTAATTGAGTTGACCCAGTCAGTCGCTCCTCTCATCATCTGCGGTTGGCTAAACGTGCATTGTGTTTGTTTGTCGAGGTTCGGTGTAAACGCCAGCCAGATGTGGCTGGCAAAGTGGGCTGTTTGTTCTGAGGGTCATGTCATGCAGCAGATCTGAACCCCTAGGGCCCCCCACCCAACTACACTGTTAGAAAGGATGATGACTAGCAGCATGACCAGGAAGTGACCTCTGACCCTCCCGCCCGAGGCCCACCAACTCTCCCCTCGCTGTTATTCATCCATCTCTTGCTCCGCTCTGACCTTTGTGTGTGCATTCGTCCTTCATTTTTCATAAAGCAAAGTGATGTTTGAAAGGAGTGGATAAATATGAAAACATTGCTTGAGTGTTTTTGAGTTGATAAGATAAGAAGCAAATTATCTGCTGCCACTCTGACTAAGATTGGAAGTCATGTCCTCACTGATATTTGTGCCATCATCAGACATGAAATAGATCTTTGAAGGCTGATTTTAATGTAATTTTATCTAAAGTTACTAAATTTGAATAAAAGTGGTCATTCCATACCAAAGTTAATAAACTGTTTATTAGAAAAATGTTAATAACCTTAGATCTCATATTTCGATTGCAATTCACCAAAAAACACAGTGAACAAAATTAAAGAGAATTTTATGTACTCTTTAATATTACTTGATAAACTTGTGATTGTACATTTGAAAATTATATTTATATAAATATAATAATATGATGATGAAAATATATCATGTCCACCCTACTTGCCACCAGAAAAAAATGACCAAAAAATAAGGTATCAGTTTTTTGGCTTGATTGTTGTCTGGTTTGGTCTTTAGCATTTCTGAAATCTTGCTAACAGCGCTGCTGCCTGCTGTTGCTCCTTTCAATTACTGATCACATGGTGCAGATAATGTCATTAACCTGTGTTTGAATTGATCTCATCGGACCGAAATGTGAGCATTAGTTGGACTGACGTTTCGTTGCAGTTCTACAGGACAGCAGGTGGCATCTGTCAGGTGGAGTTTGTCCTTGTTTTCACCAGCTGAGACAGTGTCTCTGCAAGCTACATTGGCTGTGATCAACAATTAATGTGTGGACGGTGACCTAAACCTTAAGGACTGGCTTCGTCCCACCGCAGAACCCCTTTTGTCCCATCATCTCTCCTCCACCTATCATGTTAATTAATATTGGTTCCTAACAAACTCACTTGCCTCATTCCCCATCTTTTATCATCGCTGTGATTTTGTACCTTTCAAGAGTGCACTTTTTTATCGCTTTACCAAGCTGTTGACTGACACCCCCCCACCCCTTCAGCTTTTAATGGGGTCATTGGTTGGTGCTGGATGTGGGGATGTCAGGAGTGATGGTGGAGGTAGGGGGCAGAGGTGGCTGCATTGGTCAGGCTGCAGTGCAGCGCTCCAGTGGCTGTCTGTGGTAAATAAGCAGAGGCAGGTGCCAGAGAGTCTAGACAGGGCTGATTTGGGGTCCGGGGCCCCTGGTATGTGATACCTAACCCAGGCCCGGCCCAGCCTTTATTTTGCTCTCTCTGATTCCTGACTCCTCACAGGGAAGCAGTGCACCTTTGCCCCCCTGCCGCCTCTCCCTCAGCTCAAAGCTTTTCCTGTTTAATGTTAAATCAGTGAGGGAGGGAGGTGGTGGGTGTTTCGAGAATGACGCTTGCGTTCATTTTACCCCCCCATGTCTCAAAAATGTTAGAATATTTAACTGTATATAAGATATGATCAAATTATCAACAAAAAACCCTTGAAATAGTTCACTTTATGTGTAATAGAATTAGAATATATGAAATTTAGACTATTTTATTAAATTATGAAAAAAAAGTAATTTTCCGCACTCACATTTTCTGAGATGCACTAGTGTAATATAAGGTAGTAAAAGGTAGTAAAACATTTATATTATCTTGCTATAGATATACTTAAGCTATCAATATAACTTTGTCTTTATATATTTCATGTTCATTATTCCATTAATTATATTCTGCAATAACTTGTTTTTTCAATTCCTTTCGGAAAGACATGTTCACTTTTCCACATGAAGATTTGTTGAACAGTTTCCAATGACTGTTAATGTTTAGCTAAAAGCTGTTTAACTTACTGCAAGTTTAACTTAAGTGAAATCCTCATATGTAATTGACAGCTGATGAAGATGGTGTTTGACTGCAGGGAGGAGAAGTTGGATGTTGAGCTCATTTCACTCTGCATCAACTTGGCTGCTAACAAAAGCAACGCCCGGCTCTTTTGTGAAGGTACAAAATCATAAAAGAGTATAAACATGAGATGTAGACACAGCTTTTTTATCCCACTGAAATGTTCCTGTCTTGTTTCCTTCCTTCCTCCCTGTTGCCCTAGGTAACGGCCTTAAGATGCTGATGAAGCGTGCCATGAAGCTGAAGGACGTCCTAGTGATGAAGATGATCAGGAACCTTTCTCAGCACGGTGGACCTACCAAGAGCCTCTTCCTGGTCAGGACTTTTGTCTTTTTAAATCTGTTTAAGAAGCACATCACATACTGTAATCACAATGTGTGATTCTAAACCAACCAGCATTCTGCAGAAATCACACCTTTGGCACGACTCTGCAACAGGTGCATTTTGACCTAAAGCACCAGGAACTTCTAGTTCCATGGACCTCTCTTCAAGTAAATACTGTAAAATATTCCTGTAGCCCATTGTTGTCTGCATTTCCACAGCGGCCTGAAGTCCTGGGAAGATTATACCTGCTTACATCTTGTTGTGGGTACATCTTTTGTACGCTTCCTTCCATAACTCCATCTCAACAAACAAAAACAGTCTTGTAACATGATGGAAACACACTGAACCTGCAGCTACAGTCTTTGGTACATGGCCGGTGAAATAAAATTTTGCGAATGGTCAATCAATCAGATGTATTCAGCACTGCAATCCCTGTCCCACAGATCCTGAACCTTTAAGAAGTACTGTGTGCCAACCAAGGACTTTTCTTGGAGTAGATAAATTACCCTAGAGCTAGCTTTAGACTCTAGCTTTAGACTCTAGGTTCCTGCGTCAGAAACACTCACGCTGCTTTCAGACAAACACAGATCTGGCACTGGCTCTTGTTCCATTCTAGAGTCTTAGAACCTCAGGGGCTGGGCCAGTCTTCTGGCCCAGCCCCTGTTCATACCAGTTTAAGCATAACCAAAGTGTCACCTGCTCAATGCCCAAGGCTTGCAGAACTAAGCACAACAGTGCAAAAATAGTGAATCTATTTTATCCAACTGTCCAGTTTCCACCAACTATTAAGGACAGGAAGACGTAGATGTCAAAAGTACAGTATACAATATGTAATGTTTTATATAGCTTAGAATATGACACTCCCACTAAGAACATCACAGTTTGCAAGGAAATATTTTTCAGGATTTATTTTTGGTGTAAGGGTACTGGCTGGTTCAAAATTAGGTTCTGAACTGGCATGGAGTCTTCTGAAAGGCCTACCAGAGTTCCCTTAAGGTTCCTATTTCCTGGATAATTTTCCTGCTGTCAGAATGCACCAACTGACACTAACAAAACCAGCTGAAGGTCCAAAAAGAGCTCAAATCTATACTTAATTGAATTTTAAGTTTTTAGTATTTTAAAGTGCATTTGAATGTATTTGATATACTCCTGTAGGACCACATCGGTGACCTGGCAGCTCACATTAACGAGGAGGAGTCTGAGGAGTTTGTGATTGAGTGTCTGGGCACGCTGGCCAATCTGAGCATCCCCAACCTGGACTGGGCGCTGGTTCTCAACAAGTACAACCTGGTGTCCTACCTGAAAGACAGACTTAAACCAGGTATGTCAGTATGTTTTAAACAGTTGCAGAGAGGCTTTGAATGGACAGCGGTGCTCCTGCAGGATAACCCTGCCACAGTTCTTCATCTGTCTCCATTAAAAAGCAGAGGCCAGGTCTCTCCCATGGCCTGTCTTAACCTACGACCACTGCATAAATCACACTATCAGTGAAAGGTCTCATGGATGATATGAGGACAGAGAGCCTGGACTGGACCATATCTTTACCTTTCATGACCGCTGACTTCCTGACCCTTAGTGTCTCTGGCTCTATTAAAGCAAAATTTAAAGGCCCAAAACTAAACTCGTTGGTTATACCAGTAGCAGTGGATAACACAAAATAAAATCTGTTTTACTGTTTTGTTTTGGTTTAACTGTATGCACTGACAAAGAAAGGTGGTGCATTTTAATGGAACCGCATGGGTAACTGAGTGAATCCAGAGTGAGGTCAGGTCCAGATTTATGATGTCAGATCTGGTTGAGTGTTGTATTACTGCTGGTCTCAGGTCTGTGAATCAGTGGATGAGTGAACACTTAGTCTGTTGATTGATGGATCATTACTTCAGACAGTTGGCGTTCTACAATAGTTTTACTTCCACCAAGAAGGTTACCGGCTGTAGTCCATTTGTATGTATCATGTATTTAAAAAGCTATGGACAGATTTTGATGTAATTTTCAGAAGAGGTCAGAAATGGACAAAGAAACAATTGATTCAATTTTGGTGTTGATGGTGCTTGGTATGTTTGGCAAAATAAATAGAGAGAAAAAATAGGACACCCTCATAAAATCTGCCATATACTGCATTTTCCGGAGGTAATGACCCTTGGCGGAGGTCTACACTTTCCAAAGGCTTTCTAGTAGTTTTTAAAAAAGTAATTTTTTTAACTGGTTTGTTGGTGCTGGTAGTCATTTTGTTTTTAAGTCTATCTGGTGCATGATTGCAATGTCTTGGGAACACCCTAAGGGACTTAGACAAAAGGATTAGCTGATGAGAATTAGGACACTAGACACCAGTTAAACATTATCTATCCATGTAGCATGTCTGTGGTTTGTAGACATGATCAATGGCAATATTTAATTATCGACTAAATACTGAGATTAAAATTTAGTTTTAAAATTAACTAATTCAATATCGAAATTGGTTCTATCAAGGTAGCAGTAACAATGTGACCTAACCTTACATTTATAACTGGCTTCTGCTAATATGTATTAATTATTATTATTATTATTTTTCCTTCCACCGATTATATTAAAACACGCAGACTTCCTCAGACACAAATGAATAAAAAAATAACCTTATTTTTCCTCACAAAGTTTCTAGACAGAAATGAGCATAAATAAGCAGTGAAAAAGCAGCATCTCTATGCTCATATAGACCTCCGCACTGTGTACTGCTCATATTCAGACGCCAAACCTTTCACACAATCGATGTCACGTCTTCTCATCTTTTCTCTGACAACAGGTTCTGCAGAGGAAGACCTCATCCTGGAAGTGGTGATCATGATTGGCACCGTGTCCATGGACGACTCTTGTGCTGCCCTGCTGGCCAAGTCCGGCATCATTCCTGCGCTCATTGAGCTGCTTAATGGTGAGAACCAAATTCTGTTTTCTAAACTTTCATGCAAAGATATTCCTATATAACTTCAGTTCTAATATAAATGATAATCTGGGAGAAAGAGGCAACACATAATTTTTTTTTTTATGAGTATAATTGTAATATATACTGGATGCATCTGTATCTTTATTTATTTTAAGTTTGATCCAACTATGGACTAAAGGTCAAGATGTCTCTGTGCTGCAAGCTGTTGAAGTATGACACTATGATACTACCATTATATGTTAATTACTGTCATTCTACCTAAAAATGTTAACTTTATTTAGGTAAACCACCTGAACTCTCAGTTTACAGTTAAAGGTTTAGTTTGTAGGATATGACCATAGTTTAAGTTACAAACAAACCAACATTATATCAACAGGATTTGAAGAAACTGGATTGTTGACATGTTAAACACATCTGGGTGTTGTGTTGAGAGATATCTACTGAAGTTAGCATGCTAATCAGCTAGCCCCCATCCGTCCTGTTGGGTAATACCACTTTGTACCTCTACAGGCGATACTTCACCTAGTTCCCTGTAGATTCAGCTTGGAAATGTGTACAAGCTGCGTGTTCACAAAGTTTTACAAGCTCTCTTTGCGTGTCATCTAAATTAATTCTCTCTCCTGTCCGCCTGCTGTGTCCTGTTGTCCCTGTAATCATCATCCTTATATGAGCCGCTGAAAATCACGTCTTTATTGTTTTTCCTGTCGCCAAACTAGCCTCCACCACTCTCAGAGTCTGTGTCCATTCCCAGGCTGAAAAACCTGGTTAAGTTTCACTCCCCTAGTGATACAAGTAGAGCTGCAACGAGTAATCGATCAAAAGAGAATTACTGTTTTGACAATCAAATAGTCATTTCAGGCTTGTTTTGAGTAAAACCTTTCAACATTTGTTGACTCTAGCTTCTTAAATGTCAGGATTTGCTACATTTCCTTGTGGTTTCTGTCAGTAATGAAGGTTCTTTGGGTTTTACCTATTGGTTGGAATAAAGAACCAATTTGAATATGTCATTTTTTTGCTCTGGAAAAAATGTGGTGAGCAATTTTTGCTGTTTAGATGATTAATCAATTAATCTTGACAATAATTGTCTTATTAATTGATGATTAAGATAATCGTTAGTTGCAGCTCTAGATATGTGGTCACAGCCTAGGCAGACTTCAGGGCTGCTATAGCTACATTACAGCAGACAGTAATGGTGATGTTCTGCTGCATATATTTCTGGAGGTACCTTTAAATTCAAATTTTACAAGTTGTACTTCATAGCAATTGCTAAAAATGATCTAGTTTTAGAGTAAGATGAACATAATGGAGTCAAGATGAATAATATTCCATTTTGTTTCTGTGGCAGCCCAACAAGAGGACGATGAGTTTGTGTGTCAGATCGTCTATGTATTCTACCAGATGGTCTTTCACCAGGCTACCAGGGACGTCATCATCAAAGACACACGTATCCTTTGGCTGTTCATAACAACCTCGTTAACCCCTCCATTTGGTTTTTGTAACCTTCTTGCATTACAGAGCTGCCTGTAGTTGTACACAGTCATGGTTGGTGACAGTTTGATGGTTCTCTTTCTGTATGACGAATATAACAGGTATACTTGAAAGAAGTGCAGCAGTAGAAGGGAGATGTGGAAAGCACTGATCCTCATGGCACCGGTCTTTCAACAGTCATTACCAGCACATCTCTGTCTACCCCCCTTCCTTTGATTGATTAAGGACAGACAGAGAGGACTAAATGTTTCTTTTCCTTGAGTCATAATCTCAGAAGCTCCTGCCTATCTCATCGACCTGATGCACGATAACAACGCAGAGATCCGCAAAGTCTGCGACAATACGCTGGATATTATCGCTGTGAGTGTCCACATGCCTCCTAAACATTTCACCTTTCTATTTGTAACTTGAATTAAAAGTTAGCATGATTTTTTTTTTTTTTAAATAACTTCCAAGGCTTTAAATTTGGATTTGCAAGACTTCTTAACACAATGGCTTTTTTTGGTTTTAAATGCAGAGAGATACGGTGAAATTGAAACCATGAAACAGATAATTTGACAGCCTCAAAAACCTGTACTGCGAGTGTCTTAACTCATCCTTTAAGTGAATCTGCTGATAGTCGGAAAAATGAACTGGAACACGAATGACATTTTCAGAGTTTCATCCACATTTTTAAAACCGTTTCTCCTTCTCATTTTCATTCACAAACAAACATGTGAAGTCCCCACGGCAGGTCTTCAGTTCTGCTCTCAGACCCTCTCCTGACGTGCTCAACTCAAATTTGACATCAGCGATTAACTTTGTGACTGACACGTGTGGTCAGCTCCCAGTCGGTCTGTGATCACTGCCAGACCTCAGATCAGCGTAATTAGCTGTAGATTATATCCAGGCAGCGTAGTGGGGGCGGAGGAAGTGTTTCATTGAAATTATCAGTGAGACCTATTAAGATGTGAGCCACATGAAAGCCAGCTGGCTGGCTCTGGAGTGTGTCAACTGCTGGATGATGGAGGTGAGAGGGAAAGCAGAGCAGTGGACATGCACACACAGACACACACACGCACACACACACACACACAAACACAACTATAATCATTACTGCTCGCCTATGGATGGTCCTTTGGCAGCCATAACTATGCAGTCCTAAAACGTTGGCCTTTGATCACTGTGGCCCTGCTCGTGTACAAACACACACGTGGCTTCATGGAGAACTTTGTAGATGCTCCAAGTGGGACGGAGGCCTAATTCAAAGTGATAATCTGAGCTTGACCATATTTCCTGAGGAATATGTTGGAAACGGTTCATGCTTCTATTTGCTCCTGCTGTGATGAGCTCATTCCATTCTCTAACAACTGATTAGTCATATTGAACTAATAAGAATCCTGACTGCTAAGTCAGACACTGAATCTGAAAAAAGTGTCACTGTCATTCCAGAGAGAGACCCGTTTGGGTCTGGGTGCCTAAGGGGGCCATCAGTGCCCGCAGAGTCTCTGCTCTGCATCTGAATGATTAATCTCTCGACCTCTGGGTTTCACAGTCTCAAAGGCTGCCTTTATCGCTCCCCTTCAGCCCCTGTGGAGAAAAGAAAACAGGACTCTGCGGTCGTCCTCTGCTGATAAGGCTAGTGGAGCAGCCAGGGCGGAGGTTTCGTAAGATGCAGTGAGGAGGATGGAGACCTACACACACACACTTCCTCTCTTTTCACTGTAGAGACACACATGCTCTCAGTTTCTTCTTGCACGCTCGTGGAGAACCCTTGTCCCAGCTGAGATGGAATATTATGGTGATCTGTAGAGATCACTCAGGCCCGTTATTGATTGGACATTTTGGGGGTTTACTGGAATGCGCCAACATTTTGACAGACTTATTTATACATTGCTGTGGTGACCTCAAGATTTATTGACTTTGTTGATCTTTTACTGTTCCTGTAGCGCCACCGTGAGGTTAACATTCACACCGATCCTGAGGATTGGCACACAGTTTGGCATAAATCCTGTGGGCTTTGGCTGTAGTGCCAACATAAGGTTTATATTTGTGGCTTTGAGTGAAATTTCTCCACAAATATTCATTCATGTCCTTCTCAGGATGTAATCGTAAGCTCTTTGATGATCCTCTGGCTGTTCATCGGGCACCATCGGGTTAAAATTAGGAATTAGCTGATACATTTTTGTTAGAGCTGATCCATATTGTTAGTAAACAAGGAAACTGATGCTTACAACTCATTAAAATTCTCAATGGAAGAGAAAAATCTTAAAATCTAGAATAACCAGTGACAGAAAGTTGTTACAGTTTAATACAAGTATTATAATTAAGTACAGCTGTTAAGTGACTGTCGAGGTATTTTATTTATACTGTATTTTCTGCTATTTTATACATACTGGAAGCAAATATTGTACCTTTTACTTCACTACATTTGATTGATAACAGGAGTTGCTTTGCAGATTGAGAATTTAAAAAAAAAAAAAAAAGAAAGGCATTTACTGTTGGAAACATTTAATATTTAAGATAAATATTATCAGCAATTGGACACAAAGTCCTAATGAACCATGCAGGATGTATTTAAAAATTTCACATTGGTTCTTGACTAATTCTCCAGTTGTCCTCAACTTGTTCCTCTGTTTCCTCCAGGAATATGACGAGGAGTGGGGAAAGAAGATTCAGACTGAGAAGTTCCGCTGGTATAACTATCAGTGGCTGGATATGGTGGAAAACCGTCAAATGGATGAATCTGAAGATCCCTTTCTGTATGGCGAGGATGGAGAATCTTTCATGGGCAACAAAGACATCCTGGAGAGACCAGACCTTTTCTACAGCGCTGGTACTGAGCACTTTAAAGGACTAGTTCACTATTTCGTAAAACTGACCCAATTAAGGTCACTACTGGGTTAGTGTTTTTATGTTGACGAGTGTTTGTTCTGTTTCAACCAGATGGGATCATCTCAGCAGACTGCACCATGAGTCCTGAGTTTTACACCAACTTCCAGAGTGGAGACCCTGGGCAGACTGGATACATGAGCAGGTTGAAGCTTCTTCACAACTTCACTATGACATTATAATGTTTTCTAACCAATGCCCAACACTAAAACTCCAGAATAGGAGGGGAAAAGTGACCAAATACTGTAAGCATCAACATTATAGAATTTAAGGGATCTTTTCAGTATGGTCCATATTTTAAGCATTGTAGTCCACCACAAGTGTTTTTGATTTTTATTTCAGTCGATTGACGTTGCAACAACCTGTCAGTCTGTCACTGCATATGAGCCTGCACACATGTGGATGGAAACTGCAATTGTAGTTGTTCCCAAACAAGTTTAGGGAATTAGTGCACATATTGGAAACCTTAATTTCACTCAAGATTGTAGTGCACTGTTAGAGATGTTACTTATATTCTTGAACTCTCATATATTCTTTTTCTGACTGCTCATACAATGTTGTGTGAGCACATAGGCAGAAACAATGAATGTCAATTCAATCAGGACTACTGTAGTCAAAGAAACTTAAAATCCTATGTGCATTAAATTACATCTGGGGATATGTTTCTCTTCTGGAAGCTCCCTGCTTCCAGAACAGGGAGAGCACCCCTTACAAGTCCCTGTGCTTTAACTTCCCAAAGGTGGAAAGCCTAATACTAGGGAGAACACAATTGCTTGCACTCCCTGTGCCAACATGAAAAAGGCTAATGCAGGGAGGGCAGTGAGAGTTGCCCACCAGGATAGAGAGCAGAGCTGGCATCAGTGACGACAGAGATGACATTAAGTTGGGCAGAGCGATAAAATGAGGAGCAACACAGCATCTTAAATAAGAATAAGAAGGGAATCAGCTGTTGTGGCCTGGCTTCAAGATAAGCACACATAAGGTATGCTTAATTTTTGGCATTTTATTTTACTAAAGTGATGGCTTAAAAAACCTTGCTACCTGTGCTGCTTTGTGCTAACATTTTTTAAAGATATTTTTCAGTGCCTGCTGACCTTAGTTAATAGAATTGGTGTATTCCGTGAATTCGCTATCAGACTCCAGCCAACCCTATGCTCAGACACAAACAGAACATCAGTTTGTGTGCAACATGATGGTGAATGTGAGTGTGTGAAGGCGGCTGTCAGCAGGCCAGGTTGTCTTTGTCAAGAAACACTAGCTGTGTCAGGGAGGAAACACTAAACTGTGAGTGTTTACCTTCAGTCAGCTCGTCCACCAGTGAGCCAGAGCTGCCTTCTCAAATTGTTATTGTGAGTCGCTATTCGCTGATTTGTGTTATTGAACCGAGCCAGGCCTGAATCAACAAGCCTTGCCAATCCCAAAAGACATTGCTCCACCCTCAACAGCAATGCTCCAGCTTTGAGAACAAACACTCTGCTGCCTCCATCTTCTTGTTTCGCTCTCTTTCATACCTCTGCAGCTCCAATATTTCAACTACTTTTAGTCCCAGCATGCCGCCAACATTCCACAGCCGACCTGAAATGGACTCCTGGGGATTAAAAAATCAGTTTCCATAACACTATGACGGGCTGAATCAGTTTACAGTCAGAATATCGAGCGGCAGCCGATTTGATATGCTGTTGTGATGATAAATAGTTGGGCAAATGGAAAGTTTAATGAGAAGAATTTGTCTTATTTATTATCAGACTTGCATGTGATAACCTCTAATGGACCCCCGCATCCTCGTAGGTAGGAATTTTTAGTTGAGAGGTCGACTGAGACTGGCTGAATGGTGCTGAAAATGAAGTCCTCATCAACTCATCTCTTTGCTGCTCTCGGTCCTTTCTGTCACCCTCCTCCATCTCCATGCTTTGTAACCAATACCTTTTAAATAGACCGGGAGCGCTGGGGGAATCAGCATCTGTGAGACTGTTTTAATTTGGGCTGCTAGATTCTGAGAGATTCAGGTTAACATAATAATCAAAGCCAGCTCTGCCGTTTATTTAAACAAATGTGGGAAACATGGTGTGAATGGAACCTTTTTGAATTACAGAACACTGTACAATCACTCTTATTTTTTATCATAATGAGGTTGTATACCAATAATATTAATTGAAGAGTCTGAACGAGACATTGGCCGTTAGATAGTTTTGGATAACCTTAAAGTTTTGGGTGGGTGTACAGAGCCATTAAGAAACTGCAGTGTCTGCAGAGAATTGGAAAAATAAGATTTTAATGAATACATGAAGTCAGACTTGTCAGGGCAGAGGATCGATCTCTGTGTGCAGAAATGAAGCAGCTGCTTTCCTGAAACACAGCTTCGTCTGTCCATGAGATTCTGGGTAAACATTTATATACTGTAAATCCATCTCATGTAGTCCATGTTTTAAAATAAGTGCAGAAACTTTTGAGGTTATGTAGATCACCGTTTTTGTGTCACCATCACAATGTATTACAGTGTAAAATGTCCAGCTCAGCACATTTACTTTATAATTCTCTTAATCTATATCCAAGGATCATGCCTTATGATACTTCCAATCAGGGTGAAAAGAACGTAAGCATTCGAGTATTCCTTTCTTTATTTTTCTAGAAAGGTGAGGTCTTCATCCTTATCATGTTGTCTGTTCGTGATCACATCATCACATCATATTAAATGCGGTGGTAACAACGCACGGTGCACCCAGAGAGGCAGAGAATTAGGTTGATGGTAGTCAGACTGATTGAGAGATTTAGTGAGAGTCATTAATTTTATCAAAATTCTTACAAATTCATTAAAAAAAATTCTTTAGTAAACGTACCTCCAAGAGAAAACAATGTCCATGGTAAAAAAAAAAAAAAAGTTATGGAGCGTTGAAAAATATATTGTACATGTTTATAGATTCAGTGATAAAAATGGATGATAAGACATATCACATTTTTAACTTTTTTATGGTTTATTGATGAGCGATTAGCATGGGGATACAGATTTTAGACATACGTATGTAGTGTTTGAAGATACTCACCCGGAGTGACATCACAACAAGAAATAACACCCAGGTAGTCTCTGGCAAATCATTTCTGTATTTTTAGAGCCAAAATTTGCTTTGAAGTCCCATATCAGTTTGGTTCTATTAGCTGCAAGATATTTCTCAGTATAAATGTACTTAATATTAATAATACTCTGCACAGTACTGCTTGTAATTCTTTAATTTTTTACAAAGTCCAAAAGATTTTTTTTAAGTCTTTTGTTTGTTTTTATCACGTAGTGATATTGCTAAGTGCTTTTGCATGTGTTTAGCCATTTTTTGGAATGTTGATAATACAGAGAAAAGGAGATGAGTAGAGAGACAACGGAAGTAGCACAGGAACATTTTGGTTTTTATGGCTTTTGTTTTTGCCATTCACTATTAAACACCTGAAAAAAATATCTCACACAATACACAATTATGTTTAAGCACATACTGTAATTCTTAAATTTTCTGGTAAAAAATATCCATATTATTAAAGGGATATGAGAACTGTAATGTTAAATGTCACCTAATGAAGTTCTGCTCACATTAAATTGCAAGGACAGAGGGACAGATGTCCCAGAAGTCCTTGCAGTGCTTCAGTCAATTCAGTCGATTCTATCCAATAGAATCAACGAGTCTTTAAGCTATCAGGATGAGATGCAGTGAGGAAAAAAGAAGGTAGATGTAGAGAAGAAACAACAGAACTCCATCATGATCAGGTGAGGGATGGAGATGCGGGTGGAGATGGCCGGCGGCGGCAAGGTCTGGTTCTGTACCGGGTTGGCCTGTTGTAACCTGAGTGGTGACAGCGGGGTGGAGATCAAAGGAAAGCCCAACTGGGCAGAGGTATACCTTGGGGAGACAAAGGGTCACAGAGAAAGAGGAAAATGGCCTGATTCCTTTTCCTGTTCACTACAGAGGAATGTCCTTGTGTCCCTGCCTCTTCCTTCAGCCGCTCCTCTGGGCCCAAACTGATTTTTGTGGGAACACTGGGCCTCTTTGTCTCAGTGACCCTCAGCGTCATTCTCCTTGTTATGTTGCCATGTCCCCATACACGCGCAGGGTTAATGTTTCATGAGAAATATCACAGCTGACAGCCACTGAGTCAGATGTCACGTCTTAAATATTCAGAACATAATGGAAACAAAGCATCGCTCACCCTGCGGACAAACATCATATTGTAATCAGAAGTAACTGTTTTCATCATTGATTATTCTGCTGATTGTTGTAGTGATTGTTTAGTCAATAGAAAATATACTCATCATAGTTTCCTTGAGAAAAGCAGTAAATCCTTAGGTTGAAGAAGCTGCAACCAAAAACAATTACTAATGGACTATGAAAATAGTTAGCCACTAATTTAAATGACACACAGATTAACTAGTCATTCTTGCAAATACTTGAATCCAAAATTTCTCGCCCGTGCAGGCTTTTACTCCAACACGAATGTTGCCTGACTCATAAAACCAAATTCTGAAAAACTCAGAATGATGTTTAGGTATGTATGACTTTAGAATTAGTATCAGTAACTGAAATTTTTATGCTTGCACCTAAATTTGAAGTTAAAGTTAAACTTCAGAAAAATGAATCTTGTTTTAGTTGATGTACAGCGATAGCAAAGGAGAAATAAAATTGACTTATTAAAACAGTTTCCAGGCTTTCTTCAATCTCAGTTTTCATATTAATAGTTGTATAACTATGTACAGTATATATTTTCTATTTGTTTTTAAATGTTCAAATGCAACAGCCTGAAGGGGAATCAACATGGTTCAGCTGCTCACAATCTGTGGATGTGCATAAAACCAGCGACAGGTCTGCAGTAGGTACCTTCATTGGAAAGGTCACAGGAAGTGATGGCTGTTTTTTTTATTTTTTATTTTATTTTTTATTTTTTGCATATTCTAGTCAAAGCAAACATTTTCAACAGCACATCATTTGATAATAAATATGTCATTACTTTAAAATAAGATTCAGTGGTGATGAGGATGAAGAATTCTCAGGAAGAAGAACCTGATCAACATCCAGGTTTAACTCAAGTTGTTTTGTTTTGTAAGTTTGTGCCACTAAAAGCAATGGCCACAGAATTTACTAGTATATCCTCAGGTTGTGTTCTCATCAACACAATACCTCAGCAAGGTCCTGAGGGATATTCTACAGATTAGGACTCAAAGATGAAGTGATGGCATTAGAATTTGATGGTAAGAGCTCGCTGTAACCTCGCAGAACACGCCTTTAGCCAGAAGTTGAGAATTCACACGCTGGTTGACGTTTAAATAAAGTGATGACATTTTGTTTCCAGAAGTTCAAAGGTCAACTTCACTGTGACCTCATGTTTTGTGGCCATTATTTAACACCATAGCAGGGCAGATTGTACCCATCATCTAAATCTTCTACATGTGTATATTTCAACACTTTTGAAGCACCAAAGTCTACTATGAGCTCTTCGGTTCTTGTGGTATTGATCTTCAGGTCAGGTCAACATGTGAGCAAGTTTTTCCGAACGTCATTACATGTATCGTGAATATGGCAACAGTAACTCTAGCTGACCTCCATCCTGAACTTGTGAAAACCTGTGAATCAGAGCTGGACTCCTGCAGGTCCTGCAGAGAGCAGACTGTAAGCAGGCAGCAGATGGGGAGCACCAGCCGTCCTCTGGCCTCCTTTAGCTCGGCTCTCAAATCCCCCCTGATAGTCGTGGTGTGCGGAGAGGAAAAAGACATATTTTTGCCCTGGAAGGAGGGAGTGGTGGAGCTGCAGGGGGCAAAGGCAAAACAGAGAGGAGAAGCGAGGAGGTGGCGTTGGGGGTAGCGGGCTCTGTAACTGATCGCTGGAAATGATTTGGCTAAAAACAACACAGCTGTTTGCTTTGCACCCTGCGAGCGCTTATAAAAAACTTGATAAAGCTTGATTAAAAAAAACCTCCACACACTTTCCACTGTTTAGGTTGGATGGAAAAGATGGGTGTAAGCATATCAGTACAGTGTGATTTTTGGGTGCAATCATTACTAGCTCATGTATTGAGCACAAGTTGTAAAGGGGGATTGCTATGGGGATTGCTATGATATTAATAGTGTAATTCTGTGTTTAATCCTGAATGCAACATGACTAAGGATATATTTATGATTGCAATTGCTTTGCCTCGCAGGGGCAAAGCAAACAGCTCATATTTTAGAGGACGATGGGCTGGGCAGAACCCGCTCCCTGAAAGAGAGACGTGTGAGATGTTGTGTCATCCATCGGAGCCCAGTTTATCCATCAGCCGCTTGGCCCAAATTCCCAGCAGCTGGTCAGAAGATGGAGCGTGAAATCGGCCCTTGCCCTGCATATCCACATCCCCCATATTAACTGATTTATACGGTCTAGATACAGGCCTCTTATCATCCCTTCCCTCTCCACACCAGGTCCCTGTTGCTGGGCGGAGAACAATTTTATGCTGCCAGCCTCCGCCCCGGTCACAGCATCGTATTCTGACATCTCTCTGGGTTTTATGGCTTGGCCGGCCTGCTGTTTACCCCTCCAGTCATGAGCGGCCTGAAACTTGCTCCCTCGCTCATAGTGGATGTTCCACACCTGCAGCAGCAAGATGAAGATTACATTACGTTTTATGAGGGGTTTTTCATTCAGTGCTGTGATGAAGTGGTCTGAGGTGGTGGTGGGGGTCAGGGGGATCCTGAGAGATGTCTGATGTCAGAGCTCCACCTGGTGGTGGTAAATATGTCTCTGAATTGCGTGAACCTGAACTTCACATTATGTTGGTGACCAGTTTTGACTCACAGCTCTAGTCTATTCAGACGTGTTGGTCTGGGATGAGGTAATGGCCCAGTGCAGGGGTCCACAGCAAACTGGTAGAACTGAGAACAGTGATGTTCCACACTGTCATTTTAATAAAAACAAGGGTATGACTTTAGTGTGGTGTTCTCATTGTGATAGTTTCACCCCACTATAGTACAGTCATACGACATGTGTAGTAACTTCTCACACTTCTGGGTTGTTCTTTGTCTAAAAGTCTTAAAAATGTTCATGAAGCCTCCCCCTCTTCATCACAACCATGTATTGCATATATGTGAAGGTTTATTTTGTAGAACATTCGCAACCCAAGATTTTTCAAGCAATAGTGCAAACTGATGAATGATGAATCTGTCTATTTCCAGATGACACATCGGTATTTGGCTTTTGATCATTTCGTGTCAATATGAAATGGTAGTGACACCTGTGTGTCTAGCTTTTATTTTGTTTTAAAAATTGTACTTGCATATAGTTTATTTCTGTCATCAACATCAAAGTGGGTTTTATATGTTGAGGTTTATTCCTTGTTAATTCTCTGATAATTGGTTGACTTGTTGGCTTGATGCTCATCCAGTATTCTCTTGCTTGTGTAACACATTGACATAAAAAAATTTGGCTCGTCTCCAATTCCTCCCACAGTACAAAAGAGCCCCACAAATATCCTGGATCCAAATGTTGCAGTCTTTAGCATCACTCCAATCTAGTCTGCAGGTAGATTTACAATGTACTGCTGTTTTCTAGTCAGTGTCAGACTTTTTGTATCCAGTAGTTTGCCCAAATGACAAAGTAAGTTTGTCTTTGTCTTGTTTTGGTTCAATTTGGACCATGCCTTGTTCTGTGTTGGATTGTTTTGCCTAGCTCCTCCATGCCAGTTTGTTGTTATTTGAGTCCGTGTGCTGGGAATGTAAAGTTGGAGTGACATAAAATATTAAGTCAGGTCACAGCTGCCGCTTTGCAAGAGTACTATTATAAACGATAGGAGGAAAAATCTATTAATAGATATTTTTCTCTCATTCCATGATATATAATTATATCGCCCATATATGCCCATAACTAACATGACAGAAAACATCTTTGGGAAAAATGTATTTTCCCTTTTTTTAAGTTTTTAGTTTGGCCATTGTCCCATCAGCTGACATGGTGAGGGAGATGTTTACAGTCTAGACTGCAGCCAGCCACCAGCGGGGCATCCAGATGGCTCCACTTTAAGGGTCCATCTTTATTTCACAGTCAGTTGTGAGTCCTCAGTGATGGCTGCACACTAAATTAAAACTAATAAAATCATTTGTGTGTAAACTGCATCAGGTCATGTTAATTTTTTCAATTTCTCACCCGCTCTCTAACTTTAGTGCATCAGAGCAGTTCGTCCCAGCAGACCGACCCGTCAGCGCCTATGGCTTCCGCCCTGATGAACCGTTCTTCTACAACTACAGCGCCACAGCCCAGTAAACCTGAAACATGTCAGGGAGCTGC
>KV751401.1:901426-927051 GCA_001698575.1 Mola mola
ATTATTACATACAAATTTTAACATGGTTATGAAGATTATATTGCATGTTTACGACTAAATAATGCAAAATTTTTCACACTGGGCCGTTAAATGTCTCTTAATCTCTCACCAACTGACTCTAATAACCTACTAAACTACCAACACCAAATTAGTGATCTCTCCAGGAAACGTAAATATGACCCATAAGAGAGAGATAGAAATGACTTTATTAATCCCCGTAGGGAAATTAATTTGAGATAAATAAAAGCTAAAGTCTTACTAATTTGTCTTTCACTGGAAGCGCCATACTAAACTATTGAAGAAAAAAGAAACTGCTGTAATTTATCTTTATTTCTGTGTGTGTAATTTAAGAAATGTTAACTTTTATTGTCTCATCTTGAAAAATGTGTTTTAAATGTGAAGTTTTGTCCTCGCTGTGCCTGGAGTGCTGCCAAAGTATCACTTTCTGTGGTGCAATTTATCTTATAAGCAGGAGGAATATTACTGTTGTCGGACTACATTTATTATTTAATGTGCTGCAGATGTTGGATTACTCACAGCTTTTTAATATTTCTCAGTGCAGCACAACTGTGATTGGTGAAAATATGTGTTGTAGAGCATAAATAAATGATTAACACATCATGCTGCGTTTTTTTTTTGTTTTTTTTTTATTAGCAAATAAAAGCATTTAAGTGTTTTCCCGTCATTAACACCAGAGCATTCAGACAGACGGAACAAGGCCATGTTGGTTTTATACATTTTATTTATGTTTGCACACAGCCCACAACATTCACTTTGTTTTTTCACTGACTGTATAAGATGTGCTACGCAGGTAACTCTACGGCAACCGCATCCACATGCCTGAGGTTGGTCTCCATCATCACATGGTTTAAGGAACCAGGGAAGGACGTTAAGGACACTTATGAAGTACTTCTTCAGATTCCTTTTGAGTCAAAATCAGTTGCTGCATTTGCATGCATACAAAATTGAATTTCCCCTATTTTAAAAACGAGTATTCCAAGTAAAGCTGCTGATTCACAACAGGATTATGTACAGGATTCACAATTGTGTTGTCTGCACCAGTTAACACTGGTTGTGGGTAGTTGCACAGAAATCTTTTAGTGTATGGGGTTACTGACTCCACTAAGTGTGTAAAGGGAACAGACCGACTCGGGACCTAGTTGTGTAGTGTACACTGGTCACCAACCCAATCGGCCAGGGAATTCATACTGTCAAAAGCCAATGAACACAGAGGAGGCAGGATACTCTGTTGTCGTGTTTACTCTCACTCTTGTGAGTCTTTTGATGAGTTTCAGCTCATAGTCAGCAGTTCTGTTGACTTCAGTTGGAATGACAAATCATGTAGCCAGTCAATTGGTATGCACTCCCAATCTTTTCATGATTTGTTAGTATTATGATAGTCGTGTTTGTAAATCCCTAGCTTCTCTTACATGGAAATGTAAGAGAATATTCCTGTTTCTAGATGGAGATAGAGATGACTTTATTAATCCCCATAGGGAAGTTAATCATGCAGCCGTTCATTAATATTGACATTCAAAACCCTTTGAAAAGTTTGACATATTCATACGTGTCCAAAAACCTGGTGATATCTTTCAAATGTTTAAAAAGTAGGTTTGTTCCTCCCTCCGTCAAATGTTTTTCCTTCCGTGCATATTTCACTACCTCAGCTGTTTATGATGCACAGAGCTGACAAGCGGTTGCAAGCTGCAAACTGCAGTAAATACCCCGAATAAGGATGCCATTCGTACTGTGCCGTGTACACGTCCACAAAATGCTCTGAAACCAGGATTACGCTGGCATATCACACGTCTTACTCAGAAAATGCTTAATTTGGAAGAAAGCTTAATTAAGAGCATCCAAACTTTACACGACCTACATCAAATTCAGAATATTGCCATATAGTCGATTAGTTTGCATGTAAATGTACTGACTGATGGAGTAGCTTAACTGCTGAAACTACTGACCTATATTCAAATATCTGTAACAGCGATTTCCACCAAGACTGCGGAGGAAATTTCACGTTAACGAAGAAAATAAATTTTGTTCTCTCGAGAGTGAGACGGTCTCATTGCTCTTTCAAATTGCATAAATTTTCTTTTACTGCAAAGTACATACAGTTACATGTAGGATGTACTGTATACCATTTAGAAGATATTACTTTATTATATACACTGTGCCTTGAAATTTGCACATAGAGTATATCTCTGTTTCACTCTCTGTATAGTTCATATATAAATATATTAATTATACACATAAGACAAAATGGGGCCAGGTGAATTGGGGCTTCTGGAATTAGCACGTTAGTGTGGGTATTGGAATGTAGAGCATGTGGGACATGATTAGCCTAGTATAGCATATGGCAGGGGAAAACAGTTTGCCTGGCTCTGCAGTTCAAAAGTACACCTGAACAAGTTCACCTGTTAATGGTTTAATTTCTTTGTTTGAAAGAACGGATCACTACAGAAATATTTTGTGACCAAAAACTTTCCATCATCATTCTGGCTGCCATGGGCCACTGGACATTCTGGACACAGCGTGTGTTTAGAAGCTGCTCTGCTTTTTTCTGCAATGGAGAATAAATATCTCTAGTCTGAAGAGAATCAAAATAAAATGAACAACCTGTGCAGATCGTGTTTCACCTTTAAAAAAAGAAATCATTTTACAACAGCACACTCAGTTTAACCACAAAAAAGATCATCTGAGATCTGTTTTAATGCATTTGTAGGAATAGTCCACTAAAATACAGAGCCAGGCTAACTGTTTGCGGCTTTCAACAAAAAAACTAGTGTTTCAGTCAAAGTCGCTGAATCTTTGTTTTATACACTGCCAATATAATGATTTATATAAATAGTGTGAATTTCATGCATATGTGTTCAGAGAGTGTGAACGTTACTCTCTCTGAGGCAGTTTTTCCAGGAATGGAAGTTTCTGTGTGCTCTGGTCATGATTTGGGGGTCCCCTGTGAGAAGAGTCAGTCACTCCTCTTCTGAAACTCCTCCTTCGTAACGCTGCACCGGCTCCTTTACCTCGATCACTTCTACCACCAGGTTGCGGATCTCCTTGATGGAGTCCAAAGGCTGTGCATCAGGTCTGGATGGGGTTTCCTCGCTGGGAGGCGCAGAGGTCGGAGGTTCAGCTGGTTCCACGCTCGCGCCAGCCTCGATGCCCCTCCCTGCATCAACATCCTCACTCACAGCTTCTTGCTGAGCAGCTTGCTCATTGGTTTTCTCCTCAGCAGGGTCGTCTGAGCTCACAGGTGACTTACTAAGATTATTCTCGTTCTCCAAGATGTCTGAGGTCGTAGAGCCTTCGTCCCCGCGACTCTGTGTTGCTTGGACTTCCTCTGAGGACTTGGCCTCACTTCGTGGCGTCACATCGAGGGAACTGAGGTCTGAGGCAGTCGCTGGTTCTGCTGCCTCCTCTGGCTTTAGGTCTGCAGGTGTGATTTCAGGTGTTTGGACACTAGAGGGAGCCTCCAGCTTGATGTCTGAGCTTTCACAGCTAGTCTTTTCTTCAGTGCTGGCTGCAGTTTTGGTACCTTCTACTGAAGTGTTCATAGGTTCATTTGCAGAATCAGGACCTGGAACAGGAGCGCCTGTCAGTGCCACCTCTGTGTCTGTCGTTACACCTTCGCCTTCCTCTGGAGAGACTGTGCTTTGAGGCTCAGCGGCCAGCTCCACTTTAACAGAGGGCACTTCCTCTTGGATCCCAGTCTCTGCTGCTTCCACTTCCTGTGCCTCTCTCTGGTTGCTTGTGTCGGTTGAGTCTGGGGTCTCCATGGGGTGGTTTGCATCTTCTTTGGGATCCTCCAACTTCACTCTCACTATGACACTCTTAGCTGTCTCAACATCTGTTCCAATTTGCAGCACGCCATTCACTTTTTTCTGTTGCTCCTCCCGCTGGGGGTTGGATGACAGCCCGTTGGCCAAAAGAAGAGAGGGGGGCTGCGACACGGGAGAGGCAAGTGACATGGCGGGGCTGTTGGGGGTGGAGGTGGACGGAGAGGAGTGGCTGGAGCGGCTGGACTGGCTGAGCAGGTCTCTGCTGTCCGTGAACAGGTTGAACTTCTTTAGGCTCGCCGCCTCCTTCACCACTGTGGGACGAGGAAGACAACAGGGTGTTAGAGGCTTCTCCTGAGTGGGAGAATGTTTTTGTTTGGTGTGTGGACTGTCTCACCTTTGGTCACCTCCTTTTCCAATATTTGTAGGAGGATGTCCTCAAAAACGTTCTCAACATGGATGAAGTGGGAGTTGTCAGCGTCGATGAACTGTTCAAGACTCTGAAGCTCCTGGAACAGAGATGCGTGGATTTTTTTTTTTTTTTAGGATTAATCAATTAATTGGTCTCTCAAATGAGGAAAAAAAAAATGCATCACAATTTCCCAGAGTGAGGTTTTCAAATTGCTTCTTTAATCCAACCATGAGTTAACTTTTTTTTCTTTTTTTTTTTTAAACTGCAAATCCTGACATTTAAGAAGCTGCAACCAGAAAATAACATTTCTGCTCAAAAACTGACTGGCATGAATATAAAAAATAATTTTCCTTTTGATCACGTAATCCTTATAACTGAGTGAGGCCTGGAACAAGTCCTTTTTTTTTTATACATTTTGATTCTCACCAAGTCAAAGGACTGTTTGAAGTTTCAGCCCTCATTTTAAACTTGAGGATAGGTCATAGATTATGTCAGTGAGGTTCTTCAGAAGTATGGAAAGTCAAATGCATATTTGGATAGGGAGTCTTCAAAATAAGGAGTAACAACCGTAGGCGGTGGCCTGAAGCTGAGCCGCTTGACTTTGTTTCCCCGTCAGAGCTGATCTTATGAGAACCAAATATTTTACATCCACTAAATGTAATTCATTAGTTTTTAGTGTGAATATTTTTTAATGTGGGTCGGCTACTGGTTGTGGCTGGGGATGATAAAACTCAAGGAATTATAATAAAGTCATCTCAAAGTCATGAAAACGTAACTCACAGTTTTGCAGGTGGGGGCCATGTTCTTCTTGATGAAAGGCAGAGTGATGGAAACGAGAGCCTCCTGGAAAATTCTCTTCCTCACTGTGCTGCTGTCATAATCATATTGCTGCAGAAAGAACAGAAGAGAATTTAATGTCAACAGTTCAGTTAGTTCTCAATGTTTTTATTAACAACCCATAGTTTTATTCACCATTACCTTCAAGTATGAAAACTTCCACACCAGCATAACTGCATTAAATATTTTGCCTTTGTACTGCAGAGCTACTTTCTTGTTTCAGCTGTGACTTAAATTCACTGTACATGTGTTTGGTCTCAGTTGTACAATCAACTTATTTTTCTGCTATGAGTGGGTTATATTTGATGGTTGAATATCATGCTGCAACATCTAGAAGATGCAGGTTGTGATACATCTCAGTGCGTTACAAACTGGAACATGTAATAATATTATAGTATTACTGTAAAGCTTCCCATGACATGAATATGTCCTGAAAAGCATGTTTACAAATCAGAACATTTCCTTATTCTCATAATTCTTAATTTCTTGTGACTGTTTCACATGTTTTCAAGAGTGTATGTGTGTGAGCTACAAACCAATGAGAAACGTTCTCTGAATGAGTTTGAATCTCATAGAAAGTTTAATTTTCTTACATTTGATTACCTAATAATTAGAAAAAAACAAAAACTATTATAATATAATTATTCTCTAATAATAGAACAACTTTTATGAAATCCTGAAATTTTGTTATATTGAGAGCACAACTAGAATGTAATGAAATATGATTATTCTTCTTTCAATTTAATTTAATTTTAAGGGTTTAAACATTCTTGAAAACTCATCAAAATTCTGAAAAAAAAATCAATTGTTGAGTACATTTTTGCATTTTATTGGTTGGGGCCATGGGGCCAAAACCGCTCACTAGCAGCCCTAAACTGCAGCGCCTGAGGCTACTTTCACTTTTGTGCATGAAACTTTGGAGGTATGTGTATCAGACAAAGATGGAAAAATACGTCTATTGGAGCCTTGACCTAAAACCAACCCAAAGTCAGCCATTTTGAATTATTTTTTAATATTCCCTGCCTTTGAACTAGAGTTATCATAACCCTCACTGACAGGCGGAGACGTTGTGGTGATTTTAATGATTTACCACCGAGCAGTTGTTATAGCTGTACACGATCCAATCTGCCACAAACTTCACATGATGCCCTCTACTGGCCACAGGACTTACGTAAATTAGGACTTACCCTAACTTTGGCGCTTGCATTTTCATTGTACCACCAGACAAAAAGAATTAGGCCTTAATTTCATATGCTGGATACTACTATACTTAATGTTTAATTAGCAGCACACAGTGGATACAGGAGGTGACTTTCTGGCCCTTTGCATGACATGTAAAATGTGTGAAATAACAAAAGGGCTGCATCATCCAGCTGTCCGTTGACGAGGATGTAATTACATCAAGGCCCGGCGTATGGGGGGATTCAATTTTAAACATGTTAGACTGATCTCTTTGACTGAATTTGGGGCATCTGTTTGCATTCTCTTTCCTTTGAAGCTTAATTAAGTTGTTCTCAGCGATTGTCTGACCTTCAGCACTCGGTGCTTGGCTTTTTCGATGGCAGAGCTGGCACTGTCAGGGTTGTCCTGGACGGCTTTGTAGAGGAGCTGCTCAAATGTGAACGCTCCATTCTCAATCAGCTGAAAAACACATGAGATCAGAGCAGACAGATCAGACAGCTGTTTAATGTTTCAACTACAGAAAAAAAAAAAAAAAAACCACAAACACAAACTTCTAGACACCTGTCAGCATGAAATATCAACATCTCCTTGATTCATGGCGAGTTCATACAGCTGAAATGTTCAGAGCTTCCACACTGACACACTGAGTCAGCTCAGTGAGACGCCACAGCCACAAGACAATCATAAAATTTGGCCAATAAAATGGTTCAGTGGGAAAATTCCTCTGCCCACTCTGTCTGAGCAGAAGCAAGAGAGCCTCGGACATGTGTGTCTACCTGCTGCAGGTCGATCTGAGCGCTGTGAATCACTCGTGTGGTGTTGGAAAAACCAAATCTCTCCTGCAGGTGCGGCAGCTTCTCTTGCAGCGACGAGATGTTCTGGTAACAGGTCAGCAGGTTCGGTCTCGCCAAGATGGCTAAACCCTGACCGGAGAAGGGGAGTTAGAGAGCTGTTACTTCAGCTGTGAGAGCAAATAAACAAACTTCCCACAACAGATGCACATCAGACCAATTTGTAGGGCTGCTGTCTTAAAGAATCCTCTCGGAATGTTTTGGATTTTTAGATTCAAAGTCATCATAGTCAATTATCAATCAATAAATCTGCATCCCAGTGAGGGGTGGGTCAATGTAAACATTTTCAGCACATATTGCCATGATTGACAGCTTAGCTCCGTTTGCGATTGGACAGCTGTGCATAGGTGAGAACTCGATACTGTGGCTCCGCTCCCGATCACCACTGCACAGACCCTGACTCTGGCAGTGGCGTCATTTTGTACAGTGGGAGGAAATGAAGATATGGCGTCCATATTTATTTATGTCAACGTCAACAAGTAACAGATCAGCTAAATTATGATCAGCTAAAGCCCCAATATGTTGAGTTTACACTCGCAAACATCCAAGGAGCAGGATTATTCCAAAATAAATGATCGGATAATCATTTGTTATTGTTAGCTATATTTTTAGACATATGTGGATACGCTTCAGATTTTATCTGGCAAATTTGTGTTCTTTATGAAATTATTGGTTCACATGCATAAAGTATTATTAAAAAGCACATATTAAGTGATTCAAATGACATTTTTTCCTTCTTAGCACCTGCTGAGCTTTAAAGAACATCAGCGTGAGTAAGTAATAATCAATCGAGTATTTATGATGACCAGACCTTTTTGACCTTCTCGTTGTCTCCCTGCTGGGCACCCTGACAAACATTGTCCATCAGGGTCTCACTCAGCTGTCGCCCCTCCTGGAAACCAGAGCTGATGGGCTCCATCAGCTCCTCCAGCACAAAACCCAGGTACGGCTTGACGGATTCGGAGCACAGCTTCTCTGCCGGCTCTAACACTTTGGCTGCAGAGGGGAACAATGTGTCTTCCTCACTGACCTCAGACCAGCCTTCACATAGTTTGATTTGCTTTCTTGTTGAATGTTTGAGCCTCACACACTGTAGGATGATATACCTGCAGTCTGATGCTCTGAGACTGTTTTCAAATTCAAAGTGTAAATCTCTGCATTCACCAATAATCCGATTTGAACAGGCAGGGCCGATGAACATGATCAGTGACATCACATTTGGAAACCCCAATCCTGCTTCAATATTTAACATACACAGGCGTTACATGGAAATACTTTACAGAAATATTATGAAAATCGCACTATTGCTCAAATTGGAGGGGATCTAACTGTTAATTAGCCATTGCAGCAATGTTTAGTGGACTTTCTGAGTACGTCTAATAATGGGTGCCACAAAAACATCAGCAGTTTATTGCATTTATTTGAGTTCTTCATTAACCTGTAATTAAAATTTGAATGATCAAAAAAGTCAGAACTCAAAAGTCTCATGTGGTCCTAATCTTCCTCTGACCTCACTGATGTGGGTCTGTTGTTGCTCCTCTCAAAACAGGTCTGATGAGAGCTGCTGTAGTGATATGTAGATAAATGTTTCTATTTATAGGCAACTATGAACTTAAACAGCTGCAGATTGACTGAGATTTATGAAAGAGTACTGGGTGAACATACAGCATTCTAAATCTGTCAAAAGAGCGTCTGTGTGTTTCTGTAGCTCCCGTTTGATCTCCACCGAACATACTGGTTGCCAGAAGAATGAGAACGTTACCTCGGACTTTCTCCTCCAGTTGCCGCCTGGACTCGACGATCTGGTCCATGTCTGAATGGATCAGGACCTCCTGCTGCCGGGCGGTTGTCCGACACTCCTCCTTCAGGGCTGAAAGTCCTTCCAGCAGATGCTCCTGGGCCAGGATGTAGGCCGCCTCAACCGTCTGGGCACAGAATGTCCATTTAAACCATTTTAAAGTGCTTCCCTGTGTTGAGTCTTCATTTACAGTTTAGTGCAGAGCTCGATTAATTCATAATGAGTCTGCAGATTTAACTGGGTTACATTTATAATGCAGAAACAGACTCACAGCGAACCAGACCCTCTTCTTCTCTGTCTTCTTGGCTTTGAGGCGAGGCAGCAGCTCTTTCTCCAGAGACGGCAGCACCTGCTCCATCACTAGGTTCCCCATCACCTGCAAACAGGCTGGAATCATTTTCACAGTTTACCAGACAATTATTCTGTCTGATGGTCTGAAATATTTCAGATTACCACAGCCTGATATGACACCTTGTTGGACTGCAGTGAAATAATTTGAGAAAATGTAACGTAGAACTGACAGAGGTTCCTCCTGTACCGTTTCTGTTTATTATGTGCTATTTATGGTGAATTTAACTATGCTGCTGAAAAATAAATGAATATGTTTGGAAGAGTCAAATCAGATTTGAAATAATCACAAAACAGAGCTCGAAACGTTTCAAGCATTCTGAGGCAGAAGGCGACAACATCATGGGGGAAATAATTTCCTTCCATATCATCACGAAGAAGGAGGCATCCTGTACATTTACTCATTAGTAACTAGCTATTGTTACAGCTTGGCTGAGGAGAACATCATAACGTCTGTGCTGCAACAAGCCTCTTGTAAACAGTTTTTAGTTTTTTTGACTCTTTGAGAACCAAAAGTGAAGTGTCATTTAGTTCCATTATATCGGGGAGAAGGCACAGATCGCTACAGTTGATATCTCCAAAACCGAGTAACTCACACCAAAACTATCAAGATGAAAAATAGAGGGAGAGTAATGAGGAGAAACATGTTTTCTGTTTCTGGGCTGAACTCTCTTTAAAGAGATAATTGTTGAGTTCGACAACGTGGGTGATTTGAGATTCAGCAGTGTTCAGTTCATGTTGTTTCTGCTGCCAACATTTCATTCATTCATTTCATTTCTCTGCCCTCTCACACACATGGAAGTGTACGTATAGATGTATCCGTGTGTGTGTGTATGTCAGACGAAAGCTATTTGGAAGACCATGAGCACCGTGAGTGCTGTGGTATGTTTTTTAACACGTTTATGTACAGCATGCTTTGAGCAAAAAAAAAGGAAATGTCAGACTTATTGCCAAAACAAATTTACTTTAAATGTGTTGCTTCCTCCAACAGGTCAGAGTTCCCTTCACCCCCCAACTAATTTTGAACCAACACAATGTGATGGAACAACAACTCGATGCTGCTGTGATGTGAGGGGATTCCTGCTCAGCCCTGAAGGGAACACAGTGGAATGTGAAAGAAAGAAAGGAGGGAAGCAATGAAAGGAGGACAATCAGAGTGAACATAGCTGCTCTCTTGCCATGTTTGTTCAGTCAGCCTGCTCAGTTTTCTTCCAGGAGCCAAAGATTAAATGAGCCATGAGAATTGATCTGAACACTCAAGAAAACTGCATAATGGAAGCATTTCTCCTGCTCTGTCTCTCAGATACATCACAATGATGTGTGAAATATTTAAGTTTTGATGTTTTTTTTTTAACAAGAAAAATGATTTTTTTCTTTAAATTTCAAAGAAAGAAATTATAATTCTGTGTTTAAAATCAAAATTCACATTTTCCCCAAATATTTTTGTGTCTCTAACCCTCTTCCCTTGTTGTCTGCTCTCTCTCATATATAATTTAATCTTATTGTGATAGTAAACTCAACATTCTGAGATTAAATAGAATATTCTGTCCTTTATCACTGGTATTTGTTACTCAGAATTTTTAGAAACAGATCTTTTTCATGAAATGCTGTTGAAACTGTCAGAACTCAAATTGTTCAAATGTTCCCCTTACTCAAGTATTTCAAAGTGCACCTAATCCTCTTCCATAGATGTCTGCTTTATCTCCAGTATAACAGAGCTAGACAGTTCTTCAGCTGTGGTGCTCAAAGCAACCCAGCCTGAATCTAATTTAAAAAGATCAGATTCCTCGTGATTTGTGCTGTTTACACTGTCATGAAATAAACAGATCTTGGTCAAAATATCTGATTCAGGCCAATGGGGCCCACTGCGTGTGAACGTAACCTTGGATCGCACCTGTCAAGCGGTATGAAGCCATCTTCTATTGGTCTTTTTGCCAGCTTCCTCTGTGGTTTAGCAATAAATAAATAAATAAATAAATAAATAATGTATGAACTGTATAAGAAGAGAATTGTCCTTTTTGGGTGAACTGTTCCTTTACGTGGTATTTTTGTCAGTGTCACTGAGAATGTAAACATACGACGTACCCTGACATCGCTGCCTATCAGCATGTCCCAGGCGTCATATTTCCCTTGGTCCTGCCTGTAGAGCTGGATGGCTTTGAGGAAGGCCTGCACTTCACACGTATTCTTCTTCAGGAAGTCTGACGAAGAGGAGGAGGAGGAGGAGAAGAGAAAACACAGAGATGATGTTGATGATTACAGACTGCGGTCACAATGTGTCTCCAGCGCGTTCACTTTCACATCGTGTGAATAAAACGGCGAGGTTCACAAACACCCTCGGCTGCACACACTCTACCGCCACTTCATTAAGGGCTGGTGTCGTTAGTCTGTCACCATGGCAACTGCCAAAACAGCTTCAAGTGATACCACACACACAAATCTCCCAATCCAGCCAGCATCAAACACTCACTGCCAGATCGCAGAGCTCAGACGATCTACTGAACTATCAATCATTTCTCATTAAAGTGTGACTGGAGGAAGAGCTACGCATTCAGCATTCGTGCCTCAACTACTATTTACTTTCATCAGTGATTAATCTTGCAGTTCTTTTCTATTTATCATGGAGTCTCTGAAATTTCAGAGGATGTCTTTAAATTTCCAGTAAACAGAAACTCAAAGTGGTTGTCAAAGAAGAAAGCTGAACCTCAGTGATTCATATTATCATCAAAATGCGTCCAGATATCAAAAGCTGAATCCTGATATCTCATCATGTTTCTGCTCCAGATAACATTACACATTTCAGAACGGCTTTTTTTCTTAAATAAAGATAAGTTTATAGTCCTACAGAAAGCAAGCGGGAAGCTGAAGAGAACAGTGAGACTCCTGGAGATTCTTGGTTTCAGACTTCATCGTTTATATTCATAAGGGGTCTGAACATCTCACCTTGATTCTGGTGTCGGATGCAGTTGGACAGGATGGAGAGGAAAGCGTCTTGTTTAGTCTCCTGTTTGAAGCAGAAGTACGAGTCTCTCCTGTAGGGCAGACGCAGGTAGACAGGGAACTGTCCGGGCATCCCCGACAGAGGAGGGGCAAAGTCCTCCTTCAAGCCTGAAACACGAAAAAATCTGAGTGCTGTTCCATCAAGACTACAAACTAAAGGATGAAACTGTCCAGCTCGTTCTCGATATGCTGTTTAGGAGTGTTACTTTTTTGGCATTGACAAAATACAGGAAATTACCAAATGTTTTGTCAAGCAGACTGAAATAATTTTTGTTTTAAGATTTTAACACAGGTTTTAAATTTGAGACTTTATCTGTAAAGTTATTAGTAAGTCTGAGCAACCAAGGCCCAACATTCACTTTACAGGGGAAAATGAAAATTATAAATACACTAATATACTTATTACAAGTACTGCAAGTACCTTTACATTAGTATAGCCCTTTTTGATACTAAACCAGCAAAAGATACCACAGTTGACACCGAAGAATCCTGCCAAGGGAACCTTGAGATGTTAACAAATAGGAATCTGAGGAATTTTCTCGGACCTTAACCTTTGACCCAAAATGTAATCAGCTCAAAGAAAAAACACAAAGACAATCCATCCAAAATTGTGGACAGTAGGCTGCTAACAAACAAACAAACCAAACTAAAAGCATGACCCCATTGGCTAAACTCAACTTCAAATATCTTTCAAGACACTTTTATGGTTAAAAAGGCAAAAGCATGATCAGCTCAGATGCTCAAATATGATCACATATTATCAGAGTAACTTCAGTTCTCCTCTTTTCATTTTGGCCCCATCAACAGGACATTTTAGTCCCTGACTCAATATAGCAACGCTAACAGGTGTCAGAGACAGAATCACTGTAATTGCATAACATAACAATAACACAGGAGAGTTTATTCACAACAAAACCATACAGTAGTGTGTATTTATAACATCCAATGAGACACTCGCTGGTTTAAAAGGCTCATTGACTCAGTGGGGCTTATGGAATAATTAAGCCTCCATTAAGTGGGCCACGTCCATGAATGGTAGGTTATATTATTGCTGTGTGGGAATTAAATCTCTATTATCTAACACAGTTTTCAAGTTTTGAAACATGAACATGAACTTCAAGCATAAATCTTCCTTAAAGCGCCGGCGCTCCACTCTGTTAACGACCATCAAAGAAAAAGATGCATGAAAGACTTCTGAGCGCTCAAAGATCATTTTGTCAGGCTCTGCCAGGTTCAGTGGCGGCTCCACTCTTTAAACTCCTAAACCAGATTAGCCCTGGACCTGATCCATGTTGAATAAAAGGCCCTCATGTCAGCCAGCTTCTGAAAAAATACAATGCTTGTCAGCTGCATTTCAGTTTTCTGGATTTGTCAGATAACTGTTGATAACAAAACACTTCTGCATCTCCGGCGAGCATAGCAGGAGGGATAAAGCACCAGATACTGAACCAGAATGTTTTTATTTCAACCAAACGAGAGTCAGTGATTGGTTGGAACCATGCAAAGATTAACAAAGAGTGTTCTGGCAAATCTTACTTTCTTACTTTTTCATTTTATTTTTTTTTTTGCTGAGTATGAATTAAGTTTGTTCTTTTATTGCAATAAAAATACTGACTCTGCAAATGGAGTGTGGTGAATTTGGCGAGAGCAATTTTGCAGCTGTTTCTGGTTAAAAGAAAAGGATCCTAACATAATGTCACAGGACTGGAATAACCAGTCTTGTGTTCTTGTGTTTAGAGCACACATTTTAGCGGCGCCTTGATGAGCTCTAACCCCACCTGAAATCACACGCAGATATAAATTATTTTCCTTAATGTAGCCACACTGATACTTCACTGCACTTGTACTGGTTGATCAGTGAGAATGATGACATGAGTACATTTTACACTGAAGTAGGAGCGTGTTTTAAAAAAAAAAAAATACTCATTTATGTCACCATTAAATGACAACAGACATGACAGCTAAACACAGCTAACAATTTTAATCTTTTCAAAATTTCTGACCACCACAGCAACTTCCCTGAGAAATGACCAGAGTGACAACTGCCCAACCATCTGCCTGAAAAAAAAAACAAAAACTTAAGCTTAAACTCACTCACTCGCAATCCACCTGCTATTAATCTCCTGCCCAGTCAATATGTATAACATAAAACCATGTGCTTGTATCCCCTAGCACCTTAACATTCACCTGACAGAAAACATGACAGTTGCTGCTAGTTCTTTTTAGAATGTGGAGCCATTGTGCACTGAGTGAGAGGCTCCCCCATGCTCTTATTGTGTAACAATCAGGTGAACATAGCTCACATTTGAAGACACCCCAGTGTCCTTTTGTGACAGCGTGTTTGTGTGCAAACAACCAAATTACAGCATGAAGCAAAAAACTCGTCACTCAGTAATCACATGTCTGTTTCCAAAACACGAAGCTCCTTTGTACGTTCATCTATAAACATCTGCAGGGACGTTTTGTGCCGAGGTAAAGCAAGTACAATTTAGATGATTACATTAATTGAATTTTAGAATATTATAGAATTCTGATACTAAGGAATCCAACATATTTCATCATAGTGAGGCCAATGTTAAATTTTGTATGATATTGAGTAGATCATTAGTATCATATAAGAGTATCATGTTTTAATGTAAAAGTAATTACAAGCATCAGATTAATGGAGTAAATTTTAAAGTAGCACACAAATGATAAACAATGCATAACAGTATATTACAAGTAAACATACTTCAGTGTGAGCAATGTCACATGTTGTGTTGCATTGTGGGACCTCAGTCTATAGCAACACCATAATAATAATGGATTCCAACAGAAAGCAAATTAAATATTTTACTTGACTAGATAGTATTCTGGCTGATTTGGTTGAATAAACACTTGCGAGAATAACTAGTACAACTTGATTATCCCATCAATAAATTGTTGCAGTAAAGCGAAGCAAAGAATTTGTGTTGTTTTCTGTCTCAGCACACACAGGCATCAAAAACAATGTATGGTGGTTTGTGGAACATCATCAGACAGCTGTTTCCTAAACTCCAGTAACAGCAAACTCAAGATGGCTGCTCTGTGTATCAACATATAGCGTTTATTTGCATTTTAGTCTAGTTTTTGTGTAACTAAGTCAATCACACCAACAGCATTGTGCAACATTTATCTGTGGACATGACATTATGTTTTTCCATTCACGAACTATCACATAGTGTGTTGTTCGCCTGGTATTTTCTAATAACGCTAATAACAAGAGTAGCTGCATTTCAAACTTGTAACTGGCAAGCCATCGTCTCGGATGTGATGTCACTCCCATCTCTGACAATTGACTTTTGAAGTAAATGGAACTGAGCATTTGTATCAGGACCATAGTTGAAAGACTATTTGAGGCTGGGTCTTAATGCAAGCGAGTAGATATCCATGATATATGGAACTAGTTAACATTTTTAACAGTATTGTCGAGTTGACTAGTTTTTTCATGGTTCCCATCATAAGTTCTCTAATATTACTGTTGTCGATTAGGGATTGTAAGATTAATGAAGTCTTTTACTCACTGGAGTCGTCAGGGAAGCACTTGTCCACCATGGCCATGTACTTTTCCTCTGTGGTGAGAACAGTGCCCCCTGTAGGTAGCAGCTTTTGGCGTGGAGGAACTCCTTTAAGAAATGTCTGAGGAAATACCATAGAAGAAGAAGAGAGGGTAAGAAAATATGTGTACTATCAATGTGACCAGCTGATGTTCGTTGGTTTCGTAGTCGTGCTCACCTCCAGGCTGTCATGGCACTCCAGGCAGTAATTGGCCCTCACCACCACGTACCTCTCCCTCCACTTCCTGGTCTCGTCAAAGTAAAGGACGCTTTCTTCATACAGCACCTCGGCCTCTTTAGGAGCCTCCTGCTCAACACACAAACACACTATTAATAATGCAGCAATAATTTGGCTCTCCTGAAGATATTTATACTAGAAATAGTTATTAGATCACAAAATGGAGTACCAGCATGTAATATAACTTGTTAATGTTTCATTCAGTTACATCAAAGATTATGTCCAAACTACGACACAAACTATGACAATTTCAACGCTTTCAGAGAACTTTTCCTACTTGGCCGACTATTACCTCTTTTTTTTTGACCAAGCTATTGCAAAACTGTGGGTTAGTTTGATTGGTCGCTCTAAATTGGCCGTAGGTGTGAATGTGAGTGTGGATGGTTGTTTGTCTCTATATGTTGGCCCTGCGATGAACTGGCAACTTGTCCAGGGTGTACCCCGCCTTCGCCCGATGATGACCCAGTGGAAGCTACTTAAACCTGTATTCTTTCTGATTTCACACCGGTTTCAAAATCAAGTCTGCTTGCAAGCTGATGAGAAAATGGCCAAAAATCTCGCATGATTTATGATCTATGTGAACAGTTTCCAGATGAGCGCATATAGTTCTTAATGAAGTCTTCGTTACAGAATAATGTTCATGTTTTATATTATGACTCCATTTGGGGGGAAACAGACAATAAAGCAGTGAACGCTTAAGGCTACCTCACTGCGTCCTCGATGTCCGGGAAGTCCTCCTCGATTCCGCCCTCCCAATAATATTAACACTTCTGGCTCCAAAAATAAGATGCTATCAGCCATAATGCCAAGACTCAAGGCTTCAAAACGGCAGTCACCAAAGAAAACGGTGACGATGCAGTCAGTTTACGCCTCATTACTCATCATAACATTGGACATGGCTACGACCAGTGACACTGTCTTCTTAACCTTTTTATAAATTCATGAATAGGTGTGTCCTGATTGGACAACTGGGACAAAAGTGGGTTCATAAACTCTGCTGTCTGATACTAGACATGTAGCATTTGTTCAAGTGCCATTGTACTCGTACAACAAACTTGCTTGCATACTAACGTGTAATTCACTAAATGGCAGCAAAGCTAGAAACTCTTTTTTACCAAAAACATGAACTCTGCCTTATAATATTTATGTTATTTATAATTGGTTGAGAGAGGAAAAGACAATGTGAAAGGTGGGGTGTTTCTGTAAGTTAATAATAACCTCAATTAATAACCAGTAATATTTTCTAGTAAGTTCGCCTGAAGTCATCCAACCCATCAGGATTGTGACACATGAATGAAAAGCACAATTTACACAGTAAAAATCCATCTCCAGCTTATAGCCTGAGGATAGAAATCATCACTAAGCGAGCTGTCATTTCCTGCAGGCACAGCACGAGATTTAGAGTAATGTTTGAATCAGTTCATTTCTTTAATGGTCTCTTCTGCATGACATATTCTTTAGTGATGATTGAATTTCAACAGGATTAAACAAATATTCCATTTAATGGGTATATATACTTATTGTTTCATTCTGTTATATTATATTAATGCATCAAGCAGCGATTGAGTTAGTATCGGAGACTGTATGGGTGCAGATCACAGATTAGAGAATATGGTAAGTATCTGGATATTCTAAACTATGTGGTGGCTCATCCAGTAACCAGAGCTGATTCATCAGGAGGCAGTTAAACCTTCGGACAACGTACCCTCTGTTTGAGCAGCTGTGTGATCTTCTCCTTGTGCTGCTCCAGATCTTCTTCCACCTGAGAGAAATGAGCCACGGAGAACTGCCTCTTGTAGTACGGACTGAAGTCCTTCAGTGAAGCCTCGGCCTGACCTGCAGCAACACAAAGAGACGGACAGGTCAGAAACAGCCTCGCTGGCTGGGAAACTTTAACAGCAGCGATTCTGCTTACAGATTCCTCTGAACATTTATTTGATTCAGGAAGATGCTGGAATATGAAGACTTCTCGAATATAGTGTGTCAGTTTCTACAAAATGTCTTCTACCAGGACAGTGTTCAGTACTGACTAATGCTGAAACACTTGACAGGAAATGAATGTATAACTCCTCCAAAGTCAGTGATTCACCTGTGACCAGGCAGATAACTATGCAATAGAATTAATATTGAATGAACCGACTGAGTCATTTTGGAACAACAATCTCACAAAGTCTAAGACACCAGCAAGACGGCCAATATTATAGATATAAAGAATGATTTGGAGGAAGAAAAAAAGGAATCGAAAGCCAAATGGACAGAAGTTAAAACAGTGGGACCCAAAGATACTGGAGTCAGGTTCGGATGATTTGGTACTGTGTCAGTTTATCACTAAGTTATAACACTATAGTGAAGAGAACAGAGCGGATTCACAAATAAAATATGTGGAAATGTTGTGTCTTATCGGGTTTTATATTATTATACTACTTGACTCCTCAAGTACACTGATGGCGCAGCATCAGGGGCGATTTGGAGTTCTGTGTCTTGCCCAAGTAGCAATGGTACAGATGGCAACAAAGTTTACACAAAGGGGGAATGCACTTGCCAAATTTACTGTGACTGAAATTTAGTAAGAATTTCAGAGATTTACTGTCATTTCACAGAGTTCAAATAGTTTTTTTAAATCATTTTTTCACAAATCCATGCAAGGACATACAGACAATGTGAACGTACCATAGACAAGAATAAAAATAAAGTAAACTACATATAAATTAATTTAAAACAAACATAAACTAAACAACAAAAACTAAATTAATAGGTGGGGAGTATCAAATGTTCAAGTTTGGATGTAGTTCATGAATAAACAAAAGGCTATACATAAAAAACATATCCATAAAATTTTAATTAACTCAACAACTCATAAAACTCTTAAATAACTTTTAAACTAATTTCATGATAAACCTATGGTGTTTCAATTATGTGTCATGTAATACTGTGTTTCTACTCAATAGTTGACTAACCACAAACAGGTACTACCACAGATTTTTTTACATATTATCACGATTCATATTATTCGGAAATGTGACAAAGTTTTGCCTAATGATTAAGACCTTTATCAATTACTGTAATCAGTCAGTACATGGATTTGTTTAATTGATAAACTACAGCCTACCATTTACCCTAAACTAAATAGACAAATATATGTTTTTTCAAGGCTGAGTTACTATGTTTACCGTATCTATTCTGTTCTCAAACTACTTCTGTTTGCAGAAGAACACCCACCCAACAATCTGATGACACTGCAGTTGAATTTGTCAAAACTCTCTGGAAGCCTGTGCAGTGTTTTGTTTGCTAAAACCCAAAACTTAGCTCCCTGTTACTCATCGTCACTCTCATTTCCCATTTCTGCCTCTCTGCTAGGACACACCCAGCCTGGATTACTCACACCAGATAAGATCACAGTGCACCTGAGATGATCTCTGCACAGTCTCTGGATTGTATGAGATCAGAACTGATCGACCCCCGAGGCTGCTCTCACTACACGGCATCAACCTTTTTGCTCCCTGCCCCTCCTCAGCCCCCCTGCTCGCAGTGAGAGAGAAACCTCTCAGATTTCACTCTGTTCCTGTTAAACCAGATTTCCAACACAGAGGTATCAGTTTTCTAAGTAAAAACATAGAACACAATTCGGAAAATAAAAACTATTATAAAGATGCCAGGAGAAGTGTCCTCATTTTCTGTCCAAGTGCCTTTAATCCACATCAGCACGATAACAAAAACAAGTGTTTTGTTCTCAGATGTTCAACGTCCACAAACTAATACAGGAAATTCCCAGTGACACATCCTCCCACTTAATGGCTGAACTATGGCTGCTGTTTTTTTCTCAGTCAGAGTTAAAGTTGTGAATCAGTGGCTCTGTCGTTATGTCTCACTGCAGGGACATGACTGGATTAAAGTCACTCTGGAAACAGAAGCTGCAGCCCTGCACAAGTCAGTACAGAGGTAGAAAAAGTGAGGGTTTTTAATGTTAATGCTAATACACACTCACTTATAGAAATATGATGTAGATGTTTAATGGATTTTATTCTCAGTAACATATGTAAATGAAAGTGTTGTTTGTAGTGGTTCTTCATCAGTAGGATGCATCTTGCAGCTGATGGAGGGTCTCCAAGGACCTTCTTGTTTTTTCCTCTGTCCTAAACAATGCGGCGAGTGAAAGGTTAGATCTGTCTCTCGTCTCCCTGTCGGCCCTGCCTCCAACCTCTGCTGATCAGCCAATCAGAGTCCACATCTAGCTCCCAGTCAAGGGCGGTTTCTACCTCCTGACTAGTAAGGCTCCACAGGGAGGAGATTTTACTCTTATTTATCCTGCCTAATGTGGATTTCAAACAAAACTCTTTAACCAAAGGTTTCTCTAATGACACCGAGTAAAAACATATTTTAAAAAGTTTTATTGGAAATTTAAGCTCTGATGATGGTTTAGAAAACAGGACAATAAAGAGACAGGAGAATTGGCCTGCAGAATATTTAAATAAAATAAAACTGAAAGGTGAACGTCTGTCAGTTTCACAATTCTGATCTGGAGTGAGCTGTCATAATTATCTTCTATTTAAAGGTTCAAAAACCAAAAAGGTTGAACGTGTTGCTGCTTAGGGTGGTACAGTAGTTATCACTGTTGCCTCACAGCAAGAAGGTATTGGGTTTGATTCCCATTTCTTTCTGTTTACTCTAAATTGACTGTGAGTGAGAATGGTGGTTTGTCTCTATATGTCAGCCACGTGATGAAATGACAACTTGTCCAGGCGTAGCCTGCATTCACCTGATGACGCTGGGATAGGCTCCCGCACCCTGCATAGGATAAGCAGTAGGAGATGAATGAATGAATGTTGCTACTTTGCTCACGTTCAATCCAGCAGCATCTGACCACAATCTGCCCTTCTGTCCCTGACCGATGATGCGTTTAATGGCCAGAAAACATGATTAGTCAGCGAAGTCGACCTTTTGGAAAGAAAATGTCATCACTTTATTATTTTGACTGCTTCTTTGACATTTTGTCAGAACCATTGCATGAATATGCAGAGGCGTAAAATTATTAACTTCTGGAACGAAAAAAACACCTCCACACAGCATGTTGGATGCAACCCACACAGTCAGGTCACAGGCCCCTCCCCCCCTACATTAGCAGAGGGGACACGGGCAAAATTACATATATTATGCTATAAATGGGTGGCTATGGGGGGGAAAATCACTCTATGTTGCTGGCACTCCACAAAATGTATTTAATTTGTGATTCAGAGGCTTGCTCTGCTCTGGCTGCCAGCTGTGAGGCACACACACACACACACACACACACACACACACACACACACACACACACAAATACAGATAATGGACTCAGTCCCTGTAACATGAGACGCTGAATTCAGAATTCAGTCCGCTGTGATTCCTCCTCCGAGTTCATCTTAGTTCACGCTGTTTGGAGTTGATTAGAAAGGCAGCGAGTTTGAATCTACGGAGGGCTGATACTGCCGAAATCATAAATCAAGAAGTATATAATGTTGTGTATCAAGAAATAAACACCATTATACAATAGGGATGGGCCTTTGTATTTTAAGATTCATTTGATATACAGTCAGTAATATCACAATAAGACATACAGTAATCTCACATTAATTGAAAACGGTTTGAAAATGAATTGTAAAAAATGCAGCACAAACAAGAAGTTGTTTTGTTTTTATAAATAATATAAATATCAATTGGTCCCAAATTTCCCTAAAGAAATATCGTGCACATTTATTTATTTATTTTTGTGTCTACAATGGGGTATTAATCTATTTATTTATTAATCATTATTTTTGTTTTGTCAATTTTGTCACTGTTGGCCCACCATAGAGTGCTCAGCTTTTGTTTAAGCAAATATCTCCAGACACTATTTGATTAATATATTCCCTTCTCAGTTTAAATGGTTACGCAAACACGGAAGACGGCTGGTTGGAGGAAAGGATCATTCAGACGTGCCCTCAGACAATACAAAGTTAAAACAAAGGAGGTTTGCTGAAAACAGCTTCTTGGAGTTATGAAGGCTACTCTCTGGAGAGATTACTTAGACAAAAACACATGTGTCATGTTTCATGTGTGACTAAGTTATGGCTCAGGAAGAAGTCAGATTTTTGTTATGAAATTAGGCAACAAAACACAGAAGTTTGGTCTCCATGATGAGGTTTTAGGAATTGCTAATTGTGTCGGAATGATCCAAACTACTAGAAATACTTCCACACACTTTGTCTCACATCATCTGTAACCAGAAGCATCAGTAACATAACAAGAGCAAACTGCTCCATCACCACCACCACTTCCAGTGACTGTATTCTTGGGCTAATTACGTCAGACTGTGGTATTTGCAGTGTCGCTTGGAGGAAACAGTCTCCAACTGCAGCTGCAAAACACAACAAAAGCTCATTAATCATCTTGCTGTAATCAATAAATAGACAAAAATAAACAAAAAGATAAGAAAGACAACAGACAGAAACACGCTAAGTTCGTCACTTTAAAGCACATCAAATGAAAGTATTAATAAAAATAAGGGTAAGTTGATATTTGAAAAACTGAGCAAACTAACCATAGCAGACAAATTGGACATATTTATAAGGACACAGCGATTTGTACGAGTCGACTCATTGATCATGTGATTGTATGAGGGTGGAGCTGTGTAAAGCATATTCGGATTATGGTGTGACATGACATGTTTTGCCACAGTCTCTCGACTAAAGGGCGTTGTTACAGCCTGTAAACACTGTGATGGTGACAATTAATAATCTATAATGAAGCTCACACACCCTCATCCTGAACATGTCATGTTTTGTTATTAACATTTAATGTGCAGGGTTAGTAAGTTCGGATGGATGGTGGGTCATTTTCTTCTAGCTACTTGGTGCTTTTTGCAACCTCTCAGGCAATAGTAAGGATTTAATTCACGTACATGTCCATGACCATATCTGATTGTCATATTTCACACATAAAAGCAAATGTTTCCAGTTTGGGAAAGTCTGTATAATATACCAATACCCATAATACTCCTTTAATCAATACTACACTCAAAAAGCCTTCTCGGAAAGAAGCAGCCTATATGTCCAAAGCTGAGAAACTCTGATCTGAGCAAAACTGAAAAAAAGTGCTGACAGTAATGATTACAATGATGAGAGGGACATGTGGTGTTGAAATGGAAAAGGGGAAAGGAAAAAATAATATTCTTAGCTTTGGTTTTGAGGGTTGAACTGTCCCTTTAAGATCCACAAGTCTGTTTCTGTTTTTGAAAATACTAAAAGACGACATTTAAAACCCCTACAGAATATTTGTAGTATGTACGGTAGTGCTGCAGTTCGTTCCACCAGTTTGCAGCTGAACAGGAACATGGGACCTGCAGAGCCACGCCTGTGCAACTAATCTATGCTGTGGGTTGTGGGTTGCACTGTGACAGAGAGAACTATCCTGAGATTTGTGGAAAGGATTTCACTTTTAAACTATATTTAGTGTTTCTGTCCATTATCCAGGAGATCCTGTGGCATTTCAGCAATAAAACTGTTATGTACAGTGGAAGACTAAAAGTTGCACTCGAATAAAGTTTTAAAGAGGACTAAAGTTGTTTTTTTCTCTACACAAGCAGCGATCATGGTGACCATAACTATTTCATGATGTTAGCATTTTAGCACTGAGACCAACGTGACAATCTATCTGGCATGTGAATCGAGCAAGGGTGGAACCGAAGTGGTGTAACAGCTCGACTCCCAGCCCCCGTTTTGCTGGGGAAACCTGTTCCTCGACATATAAAATGCCAGGTAGTAGAAGATATAACACTACAACATGCTCCTGCAGGTTAAATCACTGATAGATATCACTGAAGGTATCAATTGGAGGGCCTGATGCCCTAAAGCTGCACAATCCTTCATCTTCATTTTGAGAACAGCACTAATGCATTAATAAATAAACAAATGTAATGTTTTATAGTGGCCTGGAAACAAGTGTATAGAACATATATTTGTTATTCATTCATTCAGTAAGTAGTTACTAAGGTATTAGCAGAAATGTTTATTACTAACTTATTACTTACTAATTATTCTTTCGTTTAAATCTGCCCCAACCACTAATCACAAGGGCTTTGACATGTAAAAAAAAACCAAACGTATTTCCGAGGTTTAGGTTAATCAAAGAATCTCCCCTCACTTTACTCGTCTTGACGATCACACATGCTCAAGCTAAACACAGAGATGCTAGTGAGAAAACTTAAAATGGGAGTTGAGTATTTTGGGGCAACATCCTGCTGATGAAGAAATTTAAGATGGTTAAGATTAAGATAAGAAGATTAAGATTCTGGTCAGTCAGATTTTCCACTTCTTTCAAATGTGCAGAAGTTGTTTTATATTGCTGCTAATGTGCTGCAATCAGCACCTTAAGAGTATTTTAGTACACTTCAACTCTGTACAGTAAGGTCATACAGTAACTTCCCTACTTCACTCCAAGGCCTTACATTGTAACGACATCTGGGATTTTTTTTTTGAAAACTTTACAAATATATACCTCCATGGATTCAAAAATTCAAAACAGAAAGAGTCATAAAACATCTTGTTTGCATCTGAAGTATTAAGTTTTACAGACTTACGAGGAATATTTAGCTGCAGTACCACGAAAGGCCACTGGATGAAACTGAACAAGATCGAGCTCTCCCAGTATAAAGGTCCCAACGATACAGGTAAAGCCCACTGTCACTTCTGTTTTTCTACTTTTGTGCAGTCAAATGAACCATCATCACCTACCTGTGGTGATGATCAGAGTGTTTACAGTTGCTTGGAAACAACAAACACAAAGGTGAAACTAGATTCTCAGTACCTACATGACTTCACATAATTCGCACAACCTGAATGAAAAAAAACAAGAATCTGGAGAAAAAAAGTGCCAAGCTTGAAATTTGAAGTAATTTGTTTTTAGTATTGTTGCCAAGCCACAATTAAAAAGAAAAAGTTTACAGTGGCCTTTGTGTGCTTTTGACATCTGTCTGATCAAGCCTTCAGAGGTTGTTACGCATTTGAAACAAAATTATATCTGTTATGTTATATCAGTATTGAAAGTATTACAGCTATTAAGAAAGAACATCTAATATAATCTTTCTAATTGCATATCTATTTTTTTTCCTAATAGTACTGTATGGAATTTGAAAATTTTGGTATTGAGAAAAAAGCAGGAAGAGGCAGGGTTTGCATGTATTGGTGTCAGTCGTGGAATCTTTTATTGACGTGAAATATTAAGCTTAATGGTCAAAAAAAAAATGTTAAAAATCTCAAAGGAAATTCCATTATTTTGATATAACTAAGTACCGTTGAGTTACGTGTGACACAAACTAACAAACACTTCGAACACACACAAGCAAGCACCTACACACGCAGAACTTTTGTCTCATATTGCAGCTGCCTCCAAAAATATGTTGCCAACATTCACAGATACAGATTTGCCTTAGACCATATCACTGCATATTTTCATAGTGATGCACTCAATATTTCCACAGGAAATTGGATATTGTAGCAGCAAATATGTCTGAACATTGGTGGGTATTTAAAAGTCTACGAAAAAATTGATTAAAAATCACTTTTGGTTTTGTTTTGTAGAATTGTTCTGAT
>KV751401.1:932751-948093 GCA_001698575.1 Mola mola
TGTAATGGCAGCTGGAGGCCGAGTAACACAACATATAGAATGACTCACTGACAGCAAAAACAATGACTGTGATCGTCAGGATCTTATGTTAACTATGTTAGCGGAATTCCAGTCATGGTGAAGTTCTGTTATGGGCTCATATTTTAATCCATTAAAAAACAACAGTTTACAGCTCATAATGAACAGCAGCAATGCACTGTGAGTGTGAGGTCACTTCAAAGAAATATCCGGTGCTGACCTGAAAACAATATGTAATAGCAGATAGATAAAGTTTAATCAGGTGACGATTAATGGTTATAGATATTTGATGATATTCTACCAACCGACAGGCAACTCAGCACAGATAAACTGCACCAACAAACATATTAGCAGTTACAGGGGGAAAAATATTCAACGGTAGACAAACTTGTTCTAGTCTTCTTCAGTAAACATCTCTAAAACACATTCCCTGAGAGAGCTTAAAACACTTCAGCTGAAGAAAACATATCCAAATAGACAAACACCAGCAAAGTCAGACAACATCTTCAACACTCTGACAAACACAACACAAACAAACACAGACAACAGTAGATGTATTGTCAAGATAGCGTCATCAAAAGAACCCAAAACTCATACTTGGGTAAAAGTAAAAATACCTGATAAAGTAATTTTAATAAATGCACTTAAACATCAAGAGTACAGGTAAAAGTAAATTTATATATATTTACAGGTAGATGTATACTGTGTACTTTTAACGCTCATCAACCTGGACAATTATCAGATCCTCATTTATCTTTTATCTCCTGGATGCAATAAGGTACATTTGAAGAACCTGCTTGCAGTTCTGTAGCTCAGAATGCGCTCATTTCTCACATGCCATAGACTGTTTCCTCCAACACTGATGACTGCCTAGTACGAATGAACATGTTTATGTGGTTGGACGGTAGAAAACGAAATTGTCCTTCATGGATAAATAAAAGCTATCTGTATCTGTATCCAAGCTTCAAGATTTTTCTGATTGTCAGTCTGACTATCTTCCCTATCTTCAGCCCTCTCCTCAAAAAAATTCTCTGATGTAGCACATATGCTGCAAAGTGACCAGTAACAACAGTTATTAACGAATAGCAATGGAGCAAAAGCACATTTGCCTACACTTAATGGAGTGAAAGTTTGAAGTAGCAGAAAATGGAAATACTTAAGTAAAGAACCATCACCTCAAAATGATTTTTAAGTACAGAACATGAGCAAATGTAGTTAGTTACACAAGGCACCTGCTTCTCAGTGAATTTTAAGTTCTTTTGACAGATATCTGCCAAAAGAACTTATTTTTTTGGAATTTGGAATGTGTTTATTATCAGCCTGTCAAATAAAATAACACCATGAGAAACACTCAGAAAATCCCCTTAATAAAATAAAGAGAATCACATTTATATTTTAGGTTGTGTTGTGAGTGTTTGCAGCTCATGGGATGTGTGATGAACATATTTTATTTTTGCTGTTGCAGGTGGTGTGGTTTGTGTCTATGCACGTGCTTCCTCTGTTGCGGTGGGCTGATCTCTCTGGGTGACCGTATCAAACATGAGTCATGAGGCAAATACTTGAAGCTATTGAGCAATGCAAAGAGTTACACAGACTGACGGCTGAGCAGATGTTGTTCCCTGCTGAGTTTCTCCATTCTTGCTTTTTGAGAAAATATTTGGTGGAAACACATGAGTCACCACTCTGCAGATGTTAAAAAATACTCAGATAATTGTACCACAGACATCCTCACATCCTCCTCTTGAGCACTTAAAAAGTTCTGCAAGTCTGTCAAATATCCCCTGAGAATCCACAAAGACTTAAGCTGGAGCAATTAGTGAAAAATAACCACCACAGCTTCATTGCAAAGCATTTCATTTGCATGGTCCATTTCTCTTGCTTTGTTCTACAACTACAACAGCAACCGTCGTGTTTGCTACTCTGAAGTAAAAACAGCAACAGAATGATGTATCTACAGCGTACGTACAGCAGCAAACTTTCAGCTTCAGTCAGCCATGGATTGCAACTAGGAAAAATTTCAGTTACCGTATGTAAAATACAATCGCGACATGTCAAAATTACATTTCAGATATAGACCATTCTGGTTATAATCAGTCTTGGTTATATTCTTGAGTTTAAAAGACTTATTGATTATCAGAAGAGGAATGTTACACTTTTTTAACTTATGGAAATTCAAATCCCTAAACTAAATTCCTAATAGTGATAAAAGAATCTCAATGAATTTATAATGGTTTGCATTTATTTATAAACATGTCAAAATTGTCTTACAGACCTTAAATTAAATTTTGAATTCAATCTTTAAAGAATTGCCAAAACCCCCAAAAAAAGGAATAAAAATCGATGAATTAATACTACAAAGTTATAATACACCATTTAATGTACCAAAAAATAAGCTAACAAAATAGGAGTAGGAATGATTTCTGGTTCAATTTGCTTCTGCGTTTATTTTATTTTGTATTAATTCCTTACTTATGTATTTATTTCTTTTATTTACATTTCACCCCCCTATTTATTTCCTGTCCTTGTTTATATTTAGTTCATTTTACAGTTTTTTTTAATGCATTTTGGTTTCCTTATGAAAACAAGTGGTCTAGTTCCATTATACATGCCTAGACTCCCTAAAAAAACACCTTGAATGACATAAGTAGGTACAAATGCATCAAGAAATGTAAAAATAAATATAGAAAGAAAGATGTGTGAGGAAGTAAACAGTAGGACAACAATACAGGCATAAGTAAAAAAAAAATCTAAATAACATTATAAATAAATACTTAATACCACAGTAAATCAATAATACAAGAACGCATGAAACCAGTTTTGGTTTAATAAATGCCTATATTTATTTGTAATCAATTGTTTGGTGCATTTAAAGGTGCATTAACATATTTATTGTTCACAGTTATTTTGACAGTTTGGGTCCTCCATACACAGAGACAGCTGCCATTATTCTGATAAATTGTATTGGTGTGGAAGGATCAAAACTGAACTGATGTCAACTCATGAATCATCTGAAGCAGACTCACTTCATCCAACCAAACCCAGTAAACTACCACACACACACAGACTTGGGGATATAATGTTTTCACCATGACAAATGGACACCGTGTCACAGCAACAAACAGCAGCCAGGAAAAACTGACGAGGCATGAAAACTCAGATGTGTCCCAGAGACTGCAGGCTGAGGTGGCAATAATAGAGATAAAATCACAGAAAGGATTCCTTCGTGGCTGATTTCCTTCAACCTTGAACACATTCAAAAACACACACAAGAGAGGCAGAGCGACGTTCAACATAAAATACACTTAAAGAAGTGATCTTGGCGTTTCTTCTGAAGGCAACTGGACTGGACTTGTTTCTTGAAGACGTTTCGCCTCTCATCCAAGAGGGGATGAGAGGCGGGGTATGGGGGATGGATCTGGGTCACACACATTGGGGGCGGGGCTTCGTACCCTTTGCCCACTACCCTGAGTAAGAAGGATCTTCCACAAGGTTAAATACTGAGGACTCCCTACCAGAAATCTAGAACTGAAGAAGCCTCTTAGATGAGAAGCGAAACGTCTTCAAGAAACAAAAAGTCCAGTTGCCTTCAGAAGAAACACCAAGACTACCATGACCTGGATGACTGAGAATCTTCACATGCTTAAAGAAGTGATGTATGTTCGACACAGCACAGCACCCGATCAGTACTTTTACTTCCTGAAACACATGACACTGTCTTCTTACCACAGTACAAAAGAGGCAACACTGCTGGGGTAGACATCAAAAGGTATTTAACAGATTATTCTGTTTTAACTCTAGAAGAGACCAAATCATTCTACAGGTACTGTCACAATTTTGTTGTGTTGTTCAAGCTCCACCTTTCTTTAACATTTCACCTTTTTTTTTTGTTTACAACAGCGTGGCTTCTCCGAACACTGACGCTGTCCGCTGAAACGGCCCAACAACACCTTTGCTCCCGTTTATCATGAATAAAGCTGTGAAGCTCTATGGTCAGTCATTGATTTAAAAAAAAAAACAACCCAAAACAGTCTTAGCTGTTCAATATCAAACCATCAATCAACTTGAACTGGATGCAGACTATCAGATACAACGGCTGCAGATGAACCAAAACTAAAAAACCTGCCCACGCTGTGCGCCAACTGCATCAAAATACAAGAGAAAAGACATACAGGAAACCAACACAACAACCATCCACAGGTTGAATGTGCAGGAGCGAGCTCTTTAACCTGAGAGCAAACACTCGATCACATGGCTGGACTTCAATATACCTGAGATGGAAATGTGTTTCCACATCAGATGCATTATCCCTCCCTCCAGCACACAGATACATCCGCACGAGCGCTACAGCAACAATTCAGAAAAAAACATGATGCTGTCCATTACATGACCATTTGACGGTCGAAGGCGTCAAGATTATGATTCACATTTCATCTCAACTTTTTAATTTTCTAAACTAACAGATAAGCATCATTTAGGTGATAATCAGATTCTTCAGTTGTGAAGATTACGTGCAGTCACACAATTCCCACACAAATATGAACAACGTACAGCTTGGCAGCTACAGTGAAGCTTACTGGGGAATTTCCAGAGGTTTTAGGCTCCAATTTGAATTCAAATTGGAATAAATGCGTTTCAAAAATTGGAAAGCAAAGCAATTGGAAACACACAGCCTGTACAAATACTGGTTTTATACAGTATCTTTACAATTAACGAGTCAAAAACATGAGTGTTTCACTGTAGGCATCTACCAGACACTTGCAATAACATATTGTGTCAAGTTAGTGGCACACAAGGCGACATTATTTTCAACATTTTGACTTTGTTCAGTGCTGTTTGCACCGTAAAGCTTAGATTTGTTAAGCTAAACAATCCTAGTGACCAAACTCCATAGTCAATTTTCAAAAAAAAAAAAAAAATATTATGTGAAATTTTACAGCCTAAACATAAGGCTTAGGTTGAAAGATCCCAGAATTCTCCTTCAATAGTAAAATCATTCTCCATCTCTGGGTTTCTAGAATTTAGTTTGCCCTTTTCTTTAAGTTAGAAAAAAAATGATATCGTGTCTGAAAACTAGTAAAAAAAAACCAAACATTTCCTGTGCCATTTCATGCATTTAATGCTTATCACGTATCATTATCACCACCACAAGTTTAAGATGTGCAGGAAATAGAGTCAGATTACTGTCGTAATGTGACTATTGCAGATTTGCTTTAGTTGTAGTAAAAAGTATTAAGTAATAAGTTTAGTTATGTGCTGCATGTCACACATTGCTCCATGACATAAGTTAGAAACATTCTGAAAAAGTCAATTTCAAGAAAGTAAACATACAGAAGTGAACTTTAGCTTTCTGAAATGTTTCCCAGACTCTCTCTCACACTGAACAAGCGTTCCATGAAGTACAGGCAATCACTTCTCACGGTCCATTATGAGAGTCCAGTATTTTGTTTGTTTTGTTGTTGTTAAGTAATACTACTTTCCGTTGTGATGAAAGTGAGTAAACAATAACCTCTTTTGCATTTCGAGGTGACCTTTGTCTTTGTGCTCACTGTCAGAATCAGGTGTGTTGATACTAGCACAAGCGGTCGGGCCACCATCCTGCTCGACACCTGTGAAGCATCTTTTGTCCTGTCTGCGAGGACACACCCGGCAGCAGGACAAAAGGGAGACAGGTGTGTCTCAGCTCTTTCAAGGCGGGAGTGACCCGAAACAGCGTCAGAAACCCTCCTGCGCTCCGAGTGTCTCTCCAGACTGTCTGCAAAATGAGCCAATCTGTGTGTGACACCTAACAAGTTTCACGGCAGAAATCCCGATGTGTGGCAACATGTTCGAGTCAAATCGGCATTTTTCAGGTGACACTGATTGGGGTTTTTTTTTTCAGCTTTGAGACACCGGTCTGATGAACCGGTTCAGACTTTTCAGATTCCGGAGAAGCGCCAAGAAAAACGTACGTTTTCTTCATTGATTCGACGATTGCAGCTAAGACGCGACAACACGAAGTTTCCTGTGAACCGAATCACGGGGCTCGTTACCTTTGACGTTCTTGGACTTGGTCTCGTCCAGCAGGCTGGACGCGGAGATCCCCATGGTGCTGCGACTGGGACTCGATCCTCAGGTACTGACAGCGTCACAGAGACCTGCCGCAGCTGCGGGGACAGAGGGAGGTCGGAAGGACACGACACGACACGCCTTCTTCTTCTTCTTCCTCCACCTCCTCTTTCATTCAGACAGAAAAAAACCTGCTCACTTTTTTTTTTATCCTCTAGGCGCTTCATAATCACCCGCGATGCTCTGGAAGGTGAATGAAGGCTGTAATTAGGATGACAAATTCAGAACATTATCTGTCCAAACAACTTTGAAGTAGAACAATAAAAACTGTCTGCAGAAGATGACAAGGGCATCGTGTGACAACGTGATTTATTTCTAGTTTCTTCAAGTTAGATTTTATTTCAAATAATAATTAGAATTCTTAAATTCTTTTGAAAGTCAGACATTTCCGTTTTCTGAAAAATTAGACTTTTTGTTCATCTAATAAAAGTCAAAATCGTACATTTAAATTCTGAATTCTGATTCTTCTTTTTTTTTTTTTTTTTTTAAAAATGTTTAAAAATTCATGTTTTTTAGCTAACCCTCTCTCTAATGCTTGGTAGGCGTGAACTGACTTGAAATATTTGGACAGTTTTTGTTAGTAAAGAAAAACATGAAGCCAAAACACCTGGATGGCCCACTGGTGGCTGGCTGCAGCACAGCACATAAACCCCCTCCCCTTCCATGTTAGCTGATGGGACACGAGTAAAAATAAAAGGTGCATGGATGGAAGTTCAACACTATGGCTCCACCTCCCAGTCACAAACTATGATTCCAAAAGACGCCATTAAGAAAGATGGCAGGTCTCGTATCTCGGATATTTTGGCTTTATTTGGTGGATGTTACTCATAATTAAAGTCCATAAACCCACATTAGATCTTCTTATGTAGGTCACCTGGTCTTCGGGTGCAACATTTTTCACTTTTCCAGCAGTTGAGAAGCAATATTTGTGTACACCGTGAGAAAGTTGAGGCACATCAGCCATCTTTGTTTGGCAACGATTCCAAAAATTATCCTGGCAAAACTTCTTTCGTGCCTGTACCATGTATGGCTGTGGAGTAACTCGAGTTTATTTACGAGACAAATTTTAAAAACAGAGAATTGATTCCAACTTGCCTCTCAGGGCTTCTGTAATGAGAAGTTCAGTGTGTTGAAGATTTTGGATTATCTGCCGTCTTATTTTTGTGTAAAAACCCTTTATACCAGTGGGATTAATGAAGTGATCGATCTTCAGATGCCGCTACTGTTAACTGTCAAACTTTCAACTGAAAACAAACAAATTCTAATCAATTTTAAAGGAGAACTCAGGTATGTTTCAACCTAAACCCCATTTTTAAGTCTCTTGAAAATTAGAAGTACGTCTAATTTTCAAAGTCAAACCAGTAATAAGTTCTGACGGTAAAAGGTTACAGCTGCAACAGTGTTGGGCAAGAAATAAATCACTTTATATCACCACTAACTACACTCACAACATCATTATAACTCAATACTTGCTTCAATTGTGAAAATAGGTGTGTTGTGTGAAAGTTTAAATTCTACTAGTCCGGCAAATAAGGCTCAAGTTGGAAAACAGAGTTTTCCTTTAACTGTTGACTCAGTGATGAGGAATCTAAAAGGCCTAAAAATAAATCCTCTTTTGTTCATCTCTCTTCAAACCTTCAGTAGGAAAATATAGGATATCACATACCTTAGAAGTTCAGCCTTTGCAGAAAGACTTTATTATGATTTTACAAGGCATCAGGAACACAAAAGACAAAAAAAAAAGGCTTACAAAATGGACTTTTTAAAAGAGAAATCTGAAATAAATAAAGAAACCGTGGGTAAACAGGGCTCATCTGAGCTGCTGGATGAGTATGGTTTTAACAGCAGCAGTCCACAGCAGTTTTTGTTTGAGTACAGAGTGAAAATCCATCCAAAGACAAAGGCTTGTTTTATCTTTCAGTGCAGTCAGAAGTGTTCAGGTTAGACATCAGGAGGACTAAGACTGAACTTCATGGGGTGTACTTCGAAACAAGTTCCAACAAGTTCCACTCAACAGAAATGCAAAACAGAAATTATGCAAATGATGGTGGCGGTGCTTTAACACACAAAAAGTCATTACAATGAGACAGCTGTGAAGAATATAAAACATGTAACATCTAAAAACAACACCGTTGCTGCAAATACCGCAAGAAAATGTGTGTAAACTCATATATTTATTTGTCAGATTCCTCTCAGGTGTTGAGGCGTGTGAATCGACCTCGTGTGTTTCCTCTCACACCACCTTCTCGGTGCTTGTCGGCGTGGCGCCGGCGTTGGTGTACGTGGGCACGCTGTACTTGGTGAGGACAGATTTAAACTGCTCCAGTGTGGCGTCGGTACGAACCCCCGTCGGGTCAAAATGAGTCCGACTCACCCTGAAGCCGGCCTCAGTCAGGTACTGAAGAAACTTGTTCAGCCTGTGAAGAGAGATGACAAACACTTCCCTCAAACCAACGAGCTGGGATGGTTCCGCACCGGCTGCACATGCAGAAGTAGAGGGGACTCACTTGGGCATGTTCATGCCTCTGATGCTGTGGCGGTGGATGCTGTAATAGAAGGACGGGTGTTCCAGGGATGTGTCAGCCTTGAGCTTCTTTACAATATTTCCGGACTCTTCTCCGGTCTTTCTTTTCCCTGCAGAAAAACTCAAGATTAAATCTGAACAGGGAACTTAAGTGATAGGGATTCACATCCACTATGTTTTATTAAACTGCTGTATGGGGACAACTGAGTGGAACAGAGGGACGGAGGAGAGACGGAGAGCCACGTGCAGAGCTCAGACTTCTGGAGCCAGACACATACCAGCAGGAGGAGAGCTAATTTTACTTTTTCAAAATGTCTTTTTATTACAGGAGATGAAAGTATACCTCTTTAAAATGTTGTGATTTAAAAAGTATTTATTCACACAGTTGTTTCTGGAATTATACGCAGCAGCGAGCTGTGGTGAAATCTAGGCTATTATGATTAAGTGTAATTTTTAAAATGTTTCGTGTCTGTTCTTATAGAAGCATTATTTAGATAAAAATGGGACAAATAAGTGAAGAGAATGGCTTTTTACAAAAATGTTTTGTTAAAAGAAATAACCCACCATGTATTCACTCTTTGTTACACAGTTAGTGTGCTAGTAAAATCAGCTAAAACGCTGTTGATATTTCACTAATTAAGCGTTAAATAATTTTTTTCTAACATCATAGGGCACAGTGGATAGGGTTTGTCCACCGCCAAATTGGAAAACGTTTTAATGTTAGATTCTGGACTGAGGAAAACAGAAGAGGGCTGAAAATAACAAAAATGGAGGGATTAACCCCAGTCTATACTGTTAAGTTCAGGTTGAAATTGTAGTTATTTGAAGGTAACAGCAGTTCTATTAGTACATCCATTGTCCTCCTACAGTAAATAACCACCAATAATCCTGCACAAGTAACGCCAGGCAAAAACTTCCCTTGCTTTGCTTTGCTTTGCCTTTTTTGTCACCACAAAGAACACATTAAAATTCTTCAAGACACACACAAAAGATTTTTTTTCTGAAGGGAAAAAGCCAGTGTAGCATGCACAGAATGTGAAACTGCCAAACAGTGTAAGAAAACGTTTTTGTGAAGTAAAAGAAACTAAAATGGTGAGTTTTGGAGGGAAAATAAACTTCTGCTGAACTATACTGCCCTCCAGAGGACAGAGGCAGAGCTACAGAGGGTCTGTATTAATGTAACTTCTCCAGTTTCTTTTTATCTTACTGTCGTTTTAATTTCGTTCCTCTTTTATCATTCATTGCAGAGTGTGTGGGGTAATGTATTAGTTTTAATACCTCTGGTTATAAACTTGATGCTGAACAAAAAAGAAAACAGAAGTGGGACATATGAACGTCAGATTATGGTTCTGCAATGGTCAAGTCACTGCAACCTGCCATTAAGTTAATACCAATGGGACAAGGCTGGACATTTGCTTCCATAGTAACAAGACTGTACTGTCCATGCTGCCTTCAGAAGGACACTTCAGATATGAACTTCTAAAGCCTAAAATTTTGCTAACATGGCATGTGTTGCTGCCAGTTCTCAAGAGGGAAACTCTTATCATCCACGCACACACTATTCTAAAACTCCTTCCCCCTTCAGATCATCAGACCTGAGTAACAGGGCCATGATTGTAAAAGTGTTTTTTTGGTGCTTTGAACACCACAGTGAAATGTCATCTAGTTCAATTATTCATTCATTCATTCATTCATTTTCTACCGCTTATCCTGTAGCCTATTTCAGCATCTTCGGGCGAAGGCGGGAGACACCCTGGACAAGTCGCCATTTCATCGCAGTTCGAGAGAAAGCAGACACCGCTACTGCTGATATCTCCAAAACTGAGACACTTACACAAAAAATATCTGCTAGACTATAAATAGCACTACAGGGAAGAGGAGGAATATGGAGGTTTAGTCTTGAGGTGAACCGTCCCTCTGACTGACATTAAAAACAATGGCTATTTCAAAACTTTATTTGTGACTGGCTCACCTGACTGATCAGCGGGACCCGACTCGTTTCCGCTCTCTAAGGTCTTGATGACGACTCCACACTCGACTGTGGAGAGGAAGCAGAATGTTTCTGTAAGCATGTGTTTGGTATTACGCCCCAGGTGAGAGGGCGGATGTCAGACTCGTACCTTGGTTGTTGAGTGCTGACGCTCCATGGACTAAAGACTTTAGCATGGTGCACTCGGACTCGCAGATCAGCGTTTTGACCAGCGGCTGGATGTCATCCATGCTGTGCTGCACAGCTGCCAACAGCATCCTCCTCAGGAAGCCCGTGTTAAACAGAGGACCACACCTGGAAACAAACACACACACCTGCAGTCGAACTTTTATCTCAGCAATCTTCTTTCAGACTTTTAATTTGGCGCGTTATATGCAAACTGTTGCCACCAGATGGCACCAAAGTGCAGTGTTTGATCCGTCTGTGACACATCCTGTGAGTGGAGATGTTGAAGGGTTTACCATAAAGGTCCAAGCTGTACTGCTGTCTTTCCCGGTAGACTTCCATGACAGGCACAGGGCAGCGTATCTGGGGATAAAACAAAAGAATCGGACTCAGTTTTGTTGGCCAAGTCTGTGTAAACATACAAGGAATTTGGCTCCAGTTTAGCATAGCCCTCATGGTAATTTGACATTTAATGCTGCATTCACACGCAATCCGGCAGACGGCAGACCACAAACCAGACCACATATGAGGAAGCCAGCAGAAAACACGGGCGACAGTAAGGGCAAACAGCAATGTAATTTTAAGTTAAACATTTTTAACTTTTTGTCGTCCTAAATAATTTACAACCAGATGTAACATAGTCCCTCAAACTCCTCATTTGAGCTGACATCGACCTTGAGAAACTGATTATTTCGGTGCTACAGTACCATACAGTATTATGACCAGAGCCTAAAAACCTACCGAGATATGACTAGAAAAGCTGACACATTGCAGCCAAGCAGCACTCAAATTTTCCAGTCATGATGCGCTCCTACATAACTGGATGAACCCCATATGAGCCTTTTTTTGTTATCGCTGCTATCACCTTTGTAGAAAAGGATGTACAACGCAAACAACAAGTGGATCTCTCCTTTTACTGTCCCTGATGAAAATGAAGGATATTATTTTTTAGAGAAATGTAAACATTTGCTATAAGTTTAAAACGTAAAACAGAAAGCTGCCTTTTACAACCACATGCAAAACAGGAATATACCCACGAAATAATCTAATAGATTTTACTCTATTCTGTGTAAAAAAGACATCACCATAGCAACACATGTTCATGCCATGAGGACAATAAAACTCAGCAGTCAGTTAAAGGATGTACAAAAAAAATTAAAAAATAAACAAATAATTAAAAAAAACATGTACAATAAAAATGGTGTGGTGTGTGGAGTGTAAATTTATATCTCTTCTATTCTTTCTGCCAACAGACTGGATTTATGGATTTGAGGAGCTTCTTAACCATTGTGGAACCAAAATTAGGCATTATTCTCCCTGGTCTCTATTCCCACGTAAGCATTAAGCATTGCTGAGCCCGTAGCTTGATCACGGAGAACAGTAGAAACAAATGTAGGGCTTTCAGAACCTGGCGCAGGTCCATTCTTTAAGAGTGCCGAGTTTAAATAGCAGGAAAGCGCAAACTGTACAAAATTGCAAAGTGTAGCCACATCTGCAGGTGGAAGTACGACTTCTCCTTCTGCGGTTATTTTAGGGAAATTAGACAAATCTGTGCATGTCAAAATGCTGCTATTCTGATTAAAGCCTGGTGCATGTATACACACATCATGATCAAATTATTTGATTTACTGTCCATATAAAGAAATTTTGCACATGTAAACATAGCTAGTGAAACAAATGGAATAAAAATCTGTTCCCCATCAATGCGCATTTCATCTTACCACTGAGATTTGAGAGGGTTCAAAACCATCTATCGTTCTACTAGATCAATGAGTAACAAGACCTGCCTACTTATTAATATAACCAGGTGTTTACTCTGCCTTTGTTAAAGACCTGAGGCCAGACTTTGTAGATCCAACTGGAGTTCTTAAATATGCTTTGGTTTGTAACGATGCTGCCTGCAGTAGCCATGTTGCTGCGCTGACTTTGGAAACTTCAAAAATAGGGGTATTAGATTTATTTTCTTATTTTTTCATAGTATGCCAATATATATATATCATATATATATATGAATATATCCTATCTCATTGTTTTGCTTTGTATTTGCTTCACCTATCTTGTACTTCACATTGTTGTTATTCTCATTCTCATGGCTATTAGGTCAATGAAGTTACTCCTGTTTATTTTTTTGGAGCCTGAAGATCTGGTTTTTCAATATCTTCCTTTTGTCATTTAACGCATTTATCTATATTTTAGTGTCCAGTTTGCCTTGCACTGTATTTTCTTTTTTTTTTTTCACCAAAGTAAAATCCCCAGTCTGACAGAATATGCTTTCTTTAACAAACTTACCATCCACCATGTTTCCCTGTTTGAGGAAGACCCTTTCCTCACACCACTGACAGTGCACCAGCTTGCGTAACTTCTTGGCAGACTCATCCGCCTGCGTGGGACCTCGTAGGACTCTCACCACCACCAGGACAAAGTGCTCTAGTGCCACTGCCAGCAGAACCTCAATGCCTTTGTTACAGCGAGCCGCCGCTCTGCAACACACAAACAGGCGTCAGGGTTCAGATTGGACAGTTATTCAGCCTCAGTACAACATCGAGGTGCACTGATCTACCTGGCCATGGTGGCTATGACCATGCGTGCTGCCAGCTCTTTGTAGTACTCGGTGCGTACGATGTGGCAGCCATAGTGCCGCAGGGTGACATTGGGAGACTTGGAATACAGCGAGCCGGTGTCTGTGGATGTCACCGAGATGATTCCCAAGTTCCGGATGTTCCTGAAGGCAGCATCCAGGTAATTTACTGCCGTCCCATACGGATCCAAGTGACTGAAAGATTCAACACAACAATTGACCAAAAATACTTGCGAATCCAGGCTCAAAGCAAGATTTACAGAAACATGTTTAAGTTATAGAAATTCAGAAGTTAAAAATAACAAAAAAAATTATTAAGAAAAAAACCCCATAATATTTGAAAATATAGTAATGAAACAAAAATGAAGCCACTAGAAAACACACACTGATCTTAACAGTGGTGGAAAAGCACTTGATATATGAGTTGATGAGTTTAGAAAGAGGTCTTCAAAGAATGATGTGACCATTGAGACCACCACACAGGAAATTAAAAAAAAAACATCTCTGAAAGGTGGATTATCAATTCACATATACAGTATATAATATCTGTTGAAGTTGCTATTGCTGAACGTCAAGGTCTGTCAGAGTCAGTCTGCGTTTATTGTATACAAAATCTGAATCTTTCACATGGACGTTAGTCGTTAATATAAACTCTGCACGATAAGGCCCTGACCCGAGAACTGAACCCAGGACCTCTTTGCCCCTAATCAGTTATTTGAGGTTTTTAATTAGCTAACATAATCTTTTGCATTGAATCGTGAGTAATTACATTACTGAAGTCTGTACCACAAGCAGACCCTAAAAATCTGTAAAAACTCTCAAAGACTGGTTGAGGTGTGGGTTTGGACCACCCTCCGCATCTCACACTTCCTAGTACACTGCCACATAAGTTGATAACTTGTCATGTTATCAAGATAAAAGCTGCCTACTGGTGAGCGTTATCCACAATGACATTTTCATCATGTTTGTATGGATCTTTAATTGTATGTCTGATCATTTTCATGTTTTGCGATAATTAGTTCAGCTGCTCCTCAGCTGATCTTTTGATATATAGCATCTGCTATATTCCCTAAAGGGGGAAAAAATGACTAGTCTCAGGGAGTCTATGTGAGATTTGTGCTGCTTACTGATTGCCCTACAACAGAAACACCACAGCTCAAGAAGCTCTTAATACTGGAATTGTGGGGACTGAAAACTACAACGGATCCATGAATCTAACTGGTGTGACCACTTCCTTATGTTCTGTGGGAGTCTGAGGTTTTTCCTTTTTGGTTTTAACCACAAGGTGACAGACCATTTATGATTTGAACTTTGGATTAAAACTCCTGTATTTGTGGATTTTACCACATCCATCAGGGATGTTTTATTTTTTACTTTCCCTCATGCCAGGAGTGCAGCCTTTGCTTTGGACAAGCTGGAACTGTAAATACTGTGTGAGAAGTCACTGGAGTTACTGGAGCTTGAATGTTTGAGTTCAACCCACTGCAGAGTAATATAATATAAATAAAATTTTTGTATCTAAAGACTTGAATTGGCTTTTGTTTGTGGTTTTTTTTCCCCATGTAATTCTAGTGATAGTTTATTATTTGTAGTTTAATATTTGTAAAGCTGACGATTACATCCTGTTACTCCGTGTCTCACAGTCTCACTTCCTCTCAGGTTCTGAGCTCACCTGATCCTGTGGAAATCTATGAAGTCTCCAGATAGACATAAAGTCATATACTAAAATAGTTCTGTATTTATTTTTTTTTATTTCCTCAACCATAGAAACACACTTTTAGATTTGGTTTAATGATGAGATTTGATAACAAGAAGAAAAATATCATATCAGCAGATTTAATGTCTCTGAATTCTGATCAATGTGCCTTTTTTTTTTTTTTTCCCCATTCTGCTCAACAATAGTGCCGTTCATGTCCAGACTGTGATGTTCATGTTTTCTGGAATTGAAATTCTTAATATAGC
>KV751401.1:962559-990137 GCA_001698575.1 Mola mola
AAACTCAGCGTTCAAAGAGCAAGCGGTTGCAGTTAACTTACGTTTGATATCGACGTCCTCCTGGTGTAGCTGTGCAGCATCTGCCTCCGTGAGCTCCGCCATTACAAACTACAACAACACAGGCAGGAAGCGCTCTAACATGCGTACGTTCCGTAAAATGGGACGTTCTATGACGCAACGTTCACTGCAATTTGACTAGCTTTTCAGGTAATAAAATATAGATAATATAGATGATAAAATGCAGAATGTCTCAAATTCGACCAGTGACAATGATCAAATGGGAGCTTTCCTGTTTGTCAGTTGTATAATAACAACTCATATTACTTATATGATTTCTTATATTGAGCACGGAATTTATTTCCTCCCTTCTTACATTATTCCTGTTTTTACTTTTTACGTTTCTTTTTTCTTCTTTTTCTCCCTTGGCTAGTGGGACTGTAAAACCAGCATTTAACACCTAATTTCTTGCATGTCTTTGTTTTCTTTATTATTTTGTTGCAAATTTTCATTTCTCATTTCGTTTTCATTTTTAACCTTTTCCTGGTTCATTTCGGTCTCTCCTGTTTTGTATCGTGCATATCTAAATTTAATTGTTTTCCTCATTTCCCCTTGAGTTTTAGTTTATCTCTCTTTATTTCACATCTTTCTTTCTCATTCTTGTGTTAATTATACATGTAGTAAAGTAAATTTTCACATACAAGGATATTTTTTAAGTCTTAGTAGTTTGGTGCTTATCAACAAATATATTCAAAAACAAAATTAAAAAGGTACTACAAATATTAAGAATTCCAAATACAACATTTGTCCCATTCCCTCCCTTAATGCCGATCCACACTCCTTGATATCTGAGGAGGCCACAGGACTAAAGGATACTGGATACTATCCAAGCTCAGGATCAGTGGCATGCTGCAGCTCATGACTGAAGAAAGCAGTCAACATAATTGCTGAATATTTCTACTTTTGTTCAGCAACCCACCAATCACAGTCTCAAAAAAAAAAAAAATAATTCTGACAGCCTACATAAAAAACCTAAGGAACCAGTCCTTAACGTTGTAGAAAGTAAACTTACCATTCTTATGCGTCAACTAGTAGGCAACCTCGTACAAGTAGCTCTTCCTCTTCCTCCTGGACACCTGTGTTTGGTTCAGTTCAGAAGTAATTTTATACAGTAAAGCAACTGAATAAAGAACAAAGTGTATTGCACAAAGCGTGGGTTGAAAAATTGATCTGATAATACAGGATGCAATAACAAAGGAAACAAAGGTTGGGAAAAGGTCATATACAGGTAATCTACAAGAGGAAGTGTTAGTGAGTCACCCACGTTACTGTTCACACTGGGGTAGCCGACATTCTCACTGCCGTCTTCACAAAGCAAAGATATTTTCGAACGATAACAATGTACCGTCTTTGTCGTACTTTCAAAACAAGCCCACCCCACAGCCAGAATATAAGTTTTTGGAATGTTTACTATAGATTTCAATACTACCTGATTACACATATTTAAACGTCACACAAAGTCTGGACGTTTGCAATTCTAATTTATTTTGAAATAATATAATAATATTTCATACCAATAAAAGTATACACATTGTTACAAATTTGCGAGGGTCCCCTTAATATCTAGCCACGTTCCCTAGAAAGGGGTTTCACAGGAATCACCAGAGGTCAAGCCAAACAGGAAACTAGCTACCCCAGGAAAAGGAAGTGGCAGGAGACAAGCAGCTAACTCTGGATTGGATCGCTAGAGACTTAAATATTGGAGTCTAATTTACTTGACAGTCATTCAATTTATTTTTTTCTCCTCCGTTTCCCTCTTGTTCATTAAAGCTCCTTTAACCATTTGACATTCCCGTTGTCCTTGCTTCTATCTTCCTTCATTCACATGGGATGAATATGAGTTATGCAAACATACACTTGATGATGATATTTCATATTTTTTTATCTCTATCAGTGCCACTCAGAGTCCAACAAATTGGGAGTCCAAACTGGAGGAGGTCAAAACTTCTTCGTCTCAGGGACTAGCTGGAGGACATTGGCACCGAGGAGGGAACCAGCTGGCTGGGTCACATTTACAATCTGCGAGGGTTTATTCAGTTGAAGCTGGGGTTCACTGAAGACGCCCAAAGTTTGTTCAACAAGGCCACAGAGGCTTTCTGCCGTACAAGAGCAGCAGACTCAGATGAGGGTCCCTGGTTAGTGGTGAACTGTGGGAACCAGGTGTGGCTGCACCACCCCCTGGGGGAACAAACAGAGAGTCAGGCCTACTTGTCAAAGGTTGATGCCCTGGTGTATAAATACCCATCTGTGACCCCAGATGACCTCCATCCTGAGATCTATGCTGAAAAGGCCTGGACCCCGATGAAGTTTGGCCCAGACAAGCCGCTCCTGACTGCAGTTTGCTTCGAGAAAGCTATCAGGATGCAGCTCGACATGGTGGAGTGGCACACCAGCTACGTCTTAGGGTTAGTGGGGGCCCAAAAACACAGCAATACAGTGCTGGAGGATGAACTATTGGAGAAAATTAGAATCGCCAGAGAACAGGGTCCAGAAAACTTGTACCTGGCTGTTCACTACCTTGATCAGCGAGCCAAGAAAGGAGAGAAAGAGTTGAGGATGAAGCTCGAGAGTTAATTAGAAACATTATAAAAAATCCTGTGAGCAGCTACAGTGGTATGAAAGCAATACTAAGGTTGTACAGGAACTACATATCTATTGATGAGGCCATTGATGGCAGAGGAGACTCTGGAAAATCATCCAGATCAGTTACTTGAAATGATTTGTGGCACTCTGCTACAAATGGAAAATCATTTTTTTCAGAGATCGTTACCCAAATCAGCACTTTATACAAGGAGCAGTTAGTTTCCTTAACTAGGTGATTTTTCTCTACCCTCATTTGCAAGAAAATAGATCTTGCAAATAGAAATGCAATGTCAAACTATGGCCAGGCCAAAGCGGATCAGATTTACCAGGAGCTGGTAGAAAGAAGTGATCTGGACTCCTCAGACAAGCAGATGATTTACAACGGCTATGCAAAATATTTAAACATGCTCGCCATGGGTCCTTACAGTATCAAATGAAAGCGGCGAAGATACCGCGCCAATCCTTCTTTTGTGAGAACAGCATCAGGGCTCTGGAGAAGATCAGAGACAGAAGCAGGAACAGAATGTGTCGAGAAACAGAAAAGTTTCTGGAAAAGCTGCAAGAGTCATAGCATTGCATGATACCATATGCCAGTATAATGTACACTGGTATCTAAAATGAACTGTTCTTACTCTGTGCACATATGCAAAATCATCGGATTCATGAAACACATGCACTTCCAAATTCTGTTCTTAGCACCATGCTTTTAATAGTGACTCAGAATCATTCTAAACAGAGACACGTGTGCCAGCTATGTGCTACAGCATACTGCCAGGTCCCCAGCACTCCATTTAAAGACACCAGTTTGGCATTTCATGAAGAGAAAGGTTGAAAGAGAGAAGTTGAGTTGAGACGTTTCGAATTTCACTGCAACAGAAATTAATACAACAGTGCATCTAAAAAAATTGGAATATTGTGGAAAATGCATTTATTTCGCAATTCAAAAACTTTCCTTCATATATTTTATATTCAGTCATTGCAGGTAAAGTTGTTTGAATTTTGATGATAATGGCATATACAGTTACAGCTAAATATTTTAATATTTGTGTGTGTTGTGTTCAATGTGTTTTAATTTTCTTAATTTTTTGGGAGCTGTAGGCCATAATTATCAAAATTAAAATAGTAAAATGCTTGAAAAGTTTAAGTTTGCATGTGACAAGTCTATAATATATTAAATGTTCACTTTCTTAAATAACTGAGGAAAAATCACAATATTCAATGTTTTTTGAGATGCACTATTAATTTGAAGGCCAATTAAATTTTTTACATTCATTTTACTGCCTTAATTCTGCTTTTCTTTTACTTTTTATTATGTAGTTGTATCTGTTTTTGAATTAATTTTTGCAGTTGTTTCTTTATTGGTACCAGAAAATTACATTTGGCAACAAAAGAGCTCATACGCTTGTGTCAGAAGAGATTAAGAGTGAGAGTAAATTTTGATCGATCTATGTGAAAATAGTTAACAGTCTCAAGGCTCCTTAAAGAGGAACCCGGGGACCAGGATAATGCCAGAGTTGGACGCTGAAGAATCGAACAAAAGGCTTGATTAGGCTTTAACAAAAGTTTAGGTAAACCTGGCTTTGTCACTGAGGAGTGAAGTAGAGCTGAAACAGCTGAAAGCTGTTACATCTCAATATGTAATTTGTCAGTGTATTTAGTTAAAGTGTGTGTTTACATTATATTTGCTAAGAGGTCATTACGTGTAGTCTGAGAAGGTTCTTTGCAGGAGAATACGAATAAATTCAGGTAATCTATTCTAGGTTAATAGCTACCAGCTTTGAGTGTAACATGCCAAGGTACATTTCAGCAGATATAAATGTATATATTCAAGCACCATAATACAGTTAATTACATGATTAAACTATGTTGACTTAATTTTTTATTCTTTAGCACTGTACCTTAACAATAACCTGGATATCAGAACCAGATGTAAATGTAGTCATATAAAGTACAGCAAGCTGTTAGTTGTATACAATAAAAATTAAAAAAAAGCCAATTCCGAACATGCTTTAGTGTTTTTGTGGTTGAAATATTTAAACCAGTACAGTGAACAGGAATATCAATCCAGTTCCAACTTTGGAATCTACTGGCAACATCAAATTTGAAAACTCTTACAAGCAATTCGTTTCCAAAAAGTCCAGTAGCAGTAAGTTAGTACCTCACCTTACATGTAAGAGATCTCTAAATTATTACTGAACAACTTCTGAGGGAAAATAGTAATTTCCTCCAGAGAAAAGCTCAATTTAAAGCCAAAGATTTATCTAATAGATTTATTAAAACCTATGTAAAACCTATTCTTTATATTGCCCTGTGGAGCAGAAAATGTGGCGTAAAAACTGATTTAAACCTGAAATATTTATCCAAGACGCATCATAAATGAGTCAAACCTTCAAAAACACAGTCTTTATTTCCCGGACAGATGTCAGGTCAGAATGTAAAACTAATTCTTAACATACATTTTCCACATTTGCACAGAACAAAAAACGTATCAATATTGGCCATAATTAACGTGGAGTATTGTGAGATTTTTGTATGTGACAGAATGAAGCTGAGGAGCTCCAGATGGAGGAACATGAGACACTGCGTACACTCTTTACATTTGCAATCTCACAAACAAATCAGTGGTACAACATCTAAAATTGAAATAACTAGTCAAATAAAGTTAAAAAACTTAAATGTCATCCAATATGTAGAGGCAAGATCTCAGACAATCTACGAGTTTAAAAAAAAAAAAAAATCACTCGTTTCCTCTTCGACTCTTCTTGTGACTCTTTTTCGAACTCCTGTGAAGTGAAAGAAATGATTTTGAATGAAAAGAATTCAAAAAATGGTTCACATATCATCATTAACACTAAATCAGGCTGGAGATGTTTACAAACAGGAACATGAGAGATGATTTCATTGCGGGACATCGTAGTATTTGGACACCAGGGGTCATATTACAGAAAATCTCTATCTTGTAGATCCCGTCTAATCAATGTGGTAACCACGGTAACAGTTATCTGTAACAATAAGAGATAAACAGGTCTTACTATCTGATCTTAATCTGAGGTTTACAACAGGATTTTTCTGTAAATCCGCCACAAAAGTTTATGCAAAGTGATCAAAAGCTCCCAAACACCGAATGAAGTGTCAACTATGTTGTTTCAAATGTTATATAATATTTTTTAGACTCAACGTTTTAAGTCAATGTGGAGGATAAGTCATTGAAGTAAGAGAAAAAAGGGCGTAAATGCCATTTGCTATTGAAGATCAAGGGATATGATAAAAAGCTTCAGGAGAATTCTGTGGTTTATCACCAGTTTCTTCCAGTAATGAATATTTTTGAGTATCAGCTCAGATTTGTAACCTGCACTGCGTTTTTGATTTATATAAGCTATAGAATGTATTTATAGGCATAGTTATTTTTCGGCTTCATGTTGGGACACCCTTCAGTCACATTTACATCTGTAATCTGTATGGTATTGAAAAAAAGGATATGATCGGTATTGAAACTCAGGGTTTTTGTCTTCAACTTCACACCGACACCCAGCTTCACATATGCAGAAAAATATTTTTAGGAATACGTGAAACATTTGAATGCATCACTCACCTCTCTGGAGTTTTTGAATGGCTGCGATGTCTGTGGCTTCTGTGGTGACCTGGTTCAAATAAAGGCGAGAATAAAAGAATAAATCCAAACCACCATCAAATCATCATGAACTCTTTTGTCTTCTGTGTACTCATTCACATTTCAGATTTTCTCAGGTGTGACTTTGCATAAAATGAGTTCAAACAAAAAGAAAACAGTGTTGTACATTTACTCAAGCAATAGCACACTGAAATAAAAATTTGAGGAACATGTACTGTAATATTTAGATTTTAAATCTACTTCACACTTTGACTCATACTTTGAATTTTTGTATTTGGGATATTTTTGTAATATTTGTCCCTGTGCTAATGGACAGCCAGGAACTGTTCCTTAATTGTTTCAGACAATCAGCTCTCAGTGAGGTTCATGGCATTAAGGACACAATCTTCTTCTCAACACTGCAACATTTACTGATCTGATGCCACAGGCAGGTGGAGCAGCACAACTCAAATCTCAGAATGTGTATCCTTCCTTACCTTTACCTGGGGATTTGGAGCGGTGTCGTCTGTCTCTGGATCGGCTGCGATGGCGGCGGGGGCTCTTGCTGCGATGACGATCTCTCCTGGGTGACGGGCTGAAGTACAACAACCCCTCAGTTATATTTACAAACATTTTAAGATGATTTCATTTCAAGGATTTCAGTTAAAAAACAAATGTACCTTCGCCTCTTCGGAGACCTGCTCCTCCTGGAGGAAAAAAAGGTGATAAAGGATTACATAGAGCTGAATCAACATGTCACAGAGCGAAACAGCTCATTTTGTCTTCTTCACATATATGTGCATATAGCCTTAACACTGTTAGAAGAGAAAACACTTCACAGCTTCAACTGTTTTACACTGAGATTGAAACACAATATTCTGCTAAAATGCAATTAAACAGGAAAAAAAAGACCGACATTGCAGCAATACAACAACTCTTATGATACATCAAAACTAAACAGTTCTATAAACATTTACAGGTGGAGCATTAAGAACAAACTTATTTGCCAAGAATACTATTCTGGTGATCTTTCAGAAATTACATGAATTCTCTCATGGTAGACAATGCTGACAGTTTCAGGTCCTTCTATAGACTATTCCAGGAAATAGCGGTAGGGCATTTATAGCATAGTTTTAAGATTTTAAACATACATGTACAAAGATAAGATGGAGCCACCCAAACAAAGGATTCAAAATATTACTAAATAAACTAAAAGAATAAAGAAGCACAAACCGTCTAGGCGAGCGACTGCGTCTGTAGCGAGGGGATGGAGTCCGACGAGGTCTGTCATTGTCACGGTAACTGCGTCTGTGAGGTTCGGGGGTTTGGAGTCTCTCCGGCTGCAGGTGGGAAAACAAATTTTTGAAACTGTGTAGCAACAAACTGATGTTTCCTGTAAAGATTCTCACCAGATGATGATTCTTTTTTTTTTTTTTTTTTTTAAAAATCAGTAAATATCCAAAGTGTATTATCCTTAACCCTTTAAACTCAATAGAACTGCAATTAAAATAGTTTAGGTGTGACTACCTAGGTATTTATTCTAAGTGATGTATCTGATTTCTTTGAGTATCTTCAAATGCTTCATGTCCCTAAAATCTTTGCAACCTGAACTGAAAAATTACATACATCAATGAATCATAATACTTTTCATTTTGCCATTTTGTATAACTTATAGATAATGAATAATTATTTTTTGATCATTTTGTTATTAAACTAAACTATGCTTTTAAATTATCTTTAAGTGTGTTTTATTTCAGTGTTTATATGACTGAGTGACGACTGTATGCGTATCTGTATCACTGTATCTTAGTGCTCAATTTTCATTTGTTCTATAGTCGCCACAGCGAATCACCCTCCTCCATCTCTCCCTTTTCTCTCTCACCAAATCCATGAAGCTCCTCTTTGCCTCCTGCCTGGTACCTCCATCTTGAGCATACAATATATTTACTGTCCCTCCTCTGCACATGTCCAAACCATCTCAATCTGGCCTCTCTAACTTTGTCTACAAAACGTCCAACCTGTGGCGTCCCTCTGATGTGCTCGTTTCTTATCCTGTCCATCCTCGTGACTCCCAAAGAGAATCTCAACATCTTTTACTCTGCCACCTCCAGCTCTGCTTCCTGTCTTTTGGTCAGTGCCACCATCTTTAAACCAAACAACATTGCTGCTCTCACTACCCTTTTGCTGCTACTCTTTTGTCACAGATCACTCCTGACACTGTTCTCCACCTACTCCACCCTGCCTACACTCGCTTCTTCACCTCTCTACTACACTTCCCCGTTGCTCTCAACAGGTGACCCTAAGTACTTATGCTCATGGACCTTTTCCACTTCTACTTTCCTCTCTTCCTCTTCCTCAACCAGAATCATCCTACACACTACCATCCAATGTTGTCTGGCTACACTCTCTCCTGTCACTACCTTGCAGTCTCCAATCTTTTTCAGATTGCATTGTCTACACAACATGTAGTCCACCTTCTGCCTCCGATCTTATACCTCACCCTGTGTTAACCTGTTCTATAGTTTCTATTCTACTTTTATTCTTTTTCTTACGTATTCATTATGTACCTGTACCTATTCTGTCCTGAGCAGTAATTCTTGAATGTCCCATCTGAGGATAAATAAAGGATCATCCTATCTTGCATAATGTAGTTTAGTCTCAAAATGTGTTGACTGTAGTTTCACTGGTACCACTACATGCACAGCACGTACTGTAATGTAATACCATGGAGCCATATCTTTAGCATGATCATCCCAAATTAAGGGTTTTATTTCATGGTTTTTTAAACAAATTTAAAAATGAACAGGACAACCGCTGCTTGAAGGAAAATGTTCTGGACGTGCATGTGATCAGAAACTGATTCCTGAGACCTCTACTTTATTCTACAAACTGATATTCTGACCTCGTGTTTTTGTATCACCGTAACAGCGGCCGTCTCACTATTAATAGTTCTTATAGATCACACGTGAGAGTCACTTGATGTCCTACTATATATATATATTCAATGTTGTTACCTTCTCTTCCTCCTCATCCTCTTCTTCGCTGCTCTCCACCTCATCCAGGTCTTCCTCCAGAGCACTGATACGTGGGTCTAACATCTCAGCCTCCTCAAGGACATGCCTTTTCTGTAACACACAAATAAGTGATAAAGGTACACAAGTCCAGCCATTTGTGAAGAGACACGATGTAAACACACCTGAAGGCGGGGCAGAATAACGTCACACATCCTCTCTGAGTGAAGGAGCTCGTCGATGAACTCGTCCACATGCATCAACTCAAACTCTGTACCAGGAGGGAAAAGATGAAGAGGAACAACGTGAATGATCTAATCAACCGACAGAGTTCAGACCATATCTACAAAAACTTCATGGACCCAGTTAATGAACCAAATATATGAAATATATATTTTTTTTAAAAAGCCATTCCAAATCTCTAGAATGACGCTGCCCACTTGAAATTCCCAAAATCTTCTGGGGTCCACCCAACCTTCACATCTAAGCTCTGATCAAAATACAAGACTAGGAAGTATTTTCCTGAAAAATGTATTCCAGAAACAGAACAATTTAAAATCAACACAGGCTTATGGCAGTAGAATGCATATTAATAATCCATGCACATGTTAAACTAAATCATGATGCTGTGATTACAGTCCTTCACAGCTGGGATGTTTGCATGAATATTTGATGAGTTTACCAACACAAAACAGAGCACTCACTCTCATAGGTCCATAAATGTCCACAATAATCCATCCACATTTAACACTTGCAAGAAATTATGTGCAAATAGTGTCCAATTTATCGGGGGGGGGAGGTTAAGTTCAGGTGGTGGCCCACCCACCAATAGTAAAACAAACTTCAAGGCAAGATTGGCTGAATATGGGTCAGATTAATAGAGAATGACATGGACTTTAGCCACCTATTTGATTGGTTTTGATAAATGTTTGGTAAATATTTAACTGTACATATTTTTGGGTCATTTTAAATTCAATTACAAAATTGAACACTGAAAACTTTATGTACTTGTTGTAAATGACCTCTCAGGCCCACACTTTGGGAATTTCTAAAACAGTTCTAAAACATAAACCTGAGATTGAATACAAATGATGCAATTTGTTTAACAGTGTATTAACTGAGATTAAACTTAAATGTCATAATTTTAAATGATTGCTGTATAGACAGTGTTTCCTCTCTAAATAATAAGAGTAAACTTTTTTTTTTTCCCCCCCAGTCGGCCAGCTGTGGGGCTTCACTCCAAAAGAGCCTGTTAGTAAATATTTAGTAATGTAGCTCTGATAATAAAGAGCTCCACTGTGAGAACAACAAAACATAACATGAAAACGTGCATGATTTTTTGATGGTCGTTTAATGGAGGTATACTAACAGGTTTCCCAAGCTTTTATGTTTTGTGGCAAGATATGCTAACATACCCATTATTTCCGTGTTTCTCATCTCATTTTGTGTTTTGAAGGCAAAAACAACTTTAAAAACCTCCAGATAAATGCACAGATTAGTGGCACACTATATCACAGCTCAAAATATACATGTTTTTGTGGCTGGTTTTGAGAAATCGATGTCACCTATCAGCAAACTCATTGGTATCACATCTTTGAGCTGATGAGTTCATGCAGCCATGTTTAAACTCACCTCCATTTCTGTTCTGAGTCTTGATCTTTCTGTAATCGTTGTACAGTGGCTCCAGGTATTTGTAGCAATCCACAGCAGTGCCAGTTAGCCTCATGTACATCGCTCCAAGTAAACGGACATATCTAATCAAATAAAGAGAAAGCAGGAATAATTTTAGATTGATTACTCTTGATTACAGTACATTATCTCACAGGTATCTTTTACAAATTCAAAAATACAATTCTTTCACACCTTGCTACCCTTTATTTTCACAATGAGTCCTAAATTGCAGCTCAGAATCAGCCAGTGCGTAGGCATTTTCATACTTTCGCCCCTTTAATTCTCAAAACTCACTTGAAATCCTCATTTTTGATGAACTCAACAATGATGTCTTTCTCTGGCTGGATCTGCAGCATCTTCAGCGTGAGGCAGAGGAAGGGTGTGGGCTTGACATTACCACCATAAACTCCACCAACAAACTTCAGCTCCATGGCTTTGTCAACAACTAGCTCAGCTGTGAAGGACACCACATACACGCACAGATTTACACTGCAAGAAAGAAAAGGCTGAACAAACCTACTGAAAAACAGAGACTAACTGTTATTTAAAATAAAAACCTGCTTGCTGCAACATTAACATTTCAACAAAACATCCTGATCCTGACAAAAGTTTAAAAAAGTATGTGGAGTAAAGCAACAACAGTCAATGGAAAGAAAAATGTATTGTTCATGAAAATAAATTCAACATTAATTGCAGCTCTAGTGAACAGGGCTGTCAAAGTACATTCTCTTAAAATATGTATGCTGAAAAAGTGATTATGCAATTAGTGTGAACAGAATTAGGAATGGACAGGAACTAAATTATCTAATATCACTTTATGATAAAGCTTTACAATGTGAAAACTGTTATAACTAATCAATAGAAATTTATATAGCAGTTTCTCTGTGAAGTATCTAACTTTTTCGTGAGCCAAAAAAACATATGTACTTCCGTTTTCATAATTCTAAATAAACTTGATGACTTTAAAAATGCTGTAATTTCACGCATGGTTTGAGAAACGTTAACGAAGTAGCCATAAGAAAGCTAACTTTAACTCGCTAGCTAACATGCTAACGTTGCACCCACCGGTGAGGCCGAAGCATTCTTCCTTCCAGTATTTAGACTCGTAGATTCGAGTCCGGATGATTTTCTCCACCAGGTACTGTGGGTTTGTTCCGTGTATACTGTTAGCATCTTTCACCGTTCTGTTTGCCATCGTAATAAAGGAGTGGGTTCCTTAACTAGCATGGACACAACCGTGGTAATAGCCCGTGACCCACAAGCGGAAATGTGGAAAAACACCTCCACGTCGTTTTCTTCAAAATAAAAGCATCATAGTTACCGTAGCTCATTGCTATGCTGAAACGTTCAGAGTATTACTATTTTGAATTTTGTCAATAAACCACACTGTTAAAATACCTATGATATAAAGTGAAACCTGTGATTTAGTAAAACATGCTCATGCTCCTCAGTCAATACAGTCCATCCGTCCATCCATCCATCCATCCATCCATTTTCTACCGCTTATCCTGTAAGGGGTCGCGGGGGGCTGGAGCCTATCTCAGCATCTTCGGGCGAAGGCGGCTCGCCAGTTCATCTAAGAGCTGACATATAGAAACAAACAACCATCCACACCTACGGAGAATTTAGAGTGACCAGTTAACCTAACCCCCAGTTTGCATCTTTTTCGACTGTGGGAGGAAACCGGAGTACCCGGAGAGAACCCACGCAAGCACAGGGAGAACATGCCAACTCTGCACAGAAACGCCCTGACCCGGAATCGAACCCAGGACCTTCTTGCTGTGAGGCGACAGTGGTGTCATATTATAAACATGTGAACATTTACTACCGGTCCAGGAGGTGGCAGTAGGAGCCATTATCTTTGCTCCAAAGCGGACGTTAAAAAAATAGGAAAGAAGAAGACCGGAAAGACGCACTTTCGCGCGAAATGTTGTATTGGTTGATGTGTTGTCCCTTGACGTCTTCGTGATAAATTGCTGGGTTGTTTTTTTTTCGATTTTGAGTTAAACCCCATTACTTGCGCTGATTGGCCTCATTTCGAAGTTTTATTTTTGTATTGGTTTCTCTGTGAAGTGAGCTCGTGCAGCAGCAGGATGAAGTACTTCACCAGGCTGAGAGTCAGACGAGAGTACAAGTGGTGCGGAGAGCCTTTAAGCTTCAACAGGAAGTTAAAAACTCAGGAGTATCGGTGAGCATTCATAGTTTTCGGTTTTTCACTGTTGCCCTATTAAAATCTTTAATTGCTGATCGGTGTCACTGTTCCCCACCTTTTAAAAAATGAATTTGTGAAATATCCAGGAAAAAAATGGTGCTCTTCTCCAACCCATTTCTTCTCTGTCAGGGCTTAAAGCATAAAGCATAAATGTGGGACTATTCAATTCTGCTTTTCATCTATCCTTTTATTCTTGTATTCTTAAAACATCTATTTGAACTTTATTAAAATCCTCGTGTTTTTCATTTAACTCGTCTCGTTTGCAGTGTTAATAATTCTCCGTGTGTCTTTAAATTGGCTGCAAAATTTTTGAAAAACAACAAAAAATATCCCCGAATCCCACGAAAACACCAAATTTGAAAACCGACAAAAACTGAAAACAAAATGTTCTGTTCTAGTAGTTGCAGAATTATCCTCGGGTTACCAGCTACTCGATCAGATTTTCATTATCTCTATTTTTCTTTTTCTATTTGTTTGTTTTTATTGACGATTAAGGTTACATGTATGCAACATAAGATAAATAATGGAATAGAGTAATAAAAAATGTTTTTGGCTTCACCATACAATGTTGTCAGGAAGCATGTAATGAATACATATCAGATGCACACCCTCTTTCTTTTTATTCTATCAAATTTTCTCCACCACTCTCCCTCTAACTGAACCTTTTGAAATTTTTTTTTTTTTTTTTATTTTTCTCATCAAAAAATCAGATTGCAGACAAAACCACATCAGATACCATCAGACACAGCACGATAATATGTTGTCTTGTTTCCGTTTGATTTGGATTTTAATTTGGGGGTAAAATCTGATTCAACATTTTCAGCGTTGCCACATGATGCCAGGAACTGGTTAATTTTCTGGCTTCAAATTCAAGAAGATTTCTTGGACTTTATGTTTTGGTCATGTGATTGGGGCAGGAGCGACCTTGAATGAAACTGATGCTGTAGTTTTGTTGCGAAATTTTTTTGTGAGTTTGCTTGCTCTTCCCTTTGTTTGCTAGATCTCTGGCCATCAGCGTGCAAGGTCTGCCGAGGACCACCATCATCACTACTGGCCAGCACATCCTCATCGAGGGAGATGACGAGGACAATCCGTATGTGGCCAAAGTTGTCAAGCTGTTTGGAGACGGTGAGTCGCAGATCCCTCTGATGATGTCCTCAGATACTTGCAACTCATCCTCTTCTCCCTTGCTATGTTTCAGAGAGCGGGACACATAAGAAGGCGCTGGTTCAGTGGTTCGTCCGCGTGTCTGAATTGCCACTGAGCAAGCTGAAGCTGCTGGGCAGGGAGCCTCACCCACAGGAGATCTTCTACTATGAGGGCCACCATTGTGATGATGAGGTGAACGCAGACTCCATCCTCAGACCCGTGCAGGTGAACATCACCCACAATCCTTCTTTCCTTTTGTTGTGTTCAGTTCCAAGTGTCTTCCTTAAATTATACATTTATAGTAGCTACTTTTGCAAATGCCCTTTTTCCACGCAGGTTGAGGTAGTCTTAAGGGCTTCAGCTGAAGGCACCTGGACATGTTTTTGGTTTTGAAGACGTTTCACCTCTTATCTGAAGGCCTTCTCCAGTTCTAAACATTTGGTGGGGAATCCCCAGTATTTAACCTCTGTTAGGGTTGTTACACCTTGGATGTGGTCACCTGAGTTGTTGACCCTCTCTGTGTGGGCACGTCGGGTTTCTGATTACAGAAGAGGATTATGCCAACATGTGGAAAAAGTTTTTTTATTCTCAGAATTCTGACAAAGTTCACATTACTCCACATTAAACACGATCTTCCACTCACCAACAAAATATGGAGCTTGCTAAAAATACTCACACATTGGAGGCAGATTGGCTCTTGATCAAATCACCCATCAAAGATGAAACTCAAGAGGCTCACAGACATGACGTTGCCTCAAACTAGATTTCCATCTGACTAAATATGCAGATGGTTCAGCAATAGTAAGGAAGAGGAATACAACATAAATAAATGTGTCAACTCTCTTTGTAGATGATTTATAGCAAGTCATGTAGTGTGAACTTCACAGAAGCCTGATTACTTTTGAGAGTCATGTGGAACTTGGCAATGCTCAAATTGTTTCACAAGTGGCCCTATTCCTCTTCCATATTCTTAACATTCCCTGTGCAGTGTAGGTGTGTCTGTCTGACAACCTAAGTTGAACCTAAAGTCAGTTTTTCAGTCTGACGAAGGTGGTTCTATTTCAGCCTGGTTAGCTCTCCATGAGAGCTGATGCTGACCACACATCCTGGTCCGGCAGTAGTTATGCTCAGATAAATTAACCTTTGGGTGTCTTACAGGTGAAGCACCTGAATGGAGCTGCTCCGTTCCCGGACTCTGACGACAGAGACACCTTGTACGTGAAGTTGTCCTGGGACAACAAGGCCTTCAAGGTGGTGGAATCTTCGTTAGTGAACCCCTTACCTCCATGCTCCCCCCCTGCAGCTGCGCCGGCATCTCGGTGCCCAGCTCAACGGGCCTTGCCGATCCCAGACCTCGCCATCATGCAGCGGGCCTCATCAGTGGAAGTGAGGTGCAGCAGGGTGACAGTGAGCGCGGGAAGGGCTGGCACTGCAGAGGCAGAGTCTCTTCACTCCGCCACCAAACTTTCTGCTTCAAAGTGTCTGAGCGCCAAGAGGAGGGAGGCCTCAGCTAGGACGCCCGGCGTCCGTAAGAGACTGGAGCTCAGCAGTGAGTCAGACTGATTTTTTTTTTTTTTTTTTAAGCTGTGGTCAATCATAATTTTATTGATAAATCAATGTTCCTTCCCTCTGTGGGTTAATAAGTTTTTTCTGTTCTTGTCCTGTCAGGTCCAGACAAGAAGACGATGATCCGTGAGGACGTCCTGAGTCAGCTGTTGGATGAAGACGTCAATTCGGAGGTGATGCTGGCTCAGAGGCTGTCGTCCTCTCCTCCTCAGGCTCTGCTTGTCAGACACAGCCTCACCCCCCTCACAAAGGCCCGCAAAGCCCTTACTAATCAGGACGCTCCCCTCCCAAAGCCAGCTGATGTGGTCAACAAACAGACAAAAAGTCTTCCAACTGATGAATCCACCAGGTGAGAGTGACCTCGCACACTGCCCTCACCCTACTCAAAGTTACTAGTCTATTTCATGTATAGGGGTCTGTCGATGTACCATGAGGCAGTTCAAAATCTATACAAATACTGTATGTGAGGATTCAAAGTAGGTGACATGTAAAATTAATCACCTTTCTCTTTAAACAGCAGAGGGCATTGTGGTTATGTATCTTGCCACCTCAGCATGTCCTTCAACTCTTTAACGTGCAGTAAGCGTATTATCTCACTTCCAGTTGTTCGTACTCTCAGTCGTCTTGGTTCAAAATGCCTAAATCTTGTTTATTTTATATCATAAAAACACACCAAACTATCTCTCCAAGCTCTTAAAACTCTCCCCGAGCTTATTTAAATGTTTTTTCAATTTTCCTAACTACTTTTGCTTAGCGACAAGGGATGGCTTCCGTCTCTCTTGCTTGGTTTGTAAAATGTTTAGTTATTCCTCTGCCTCCTTTAGTGATATTGATATTTGTAATTAATTTGGTTTATTAAATCATTAGCTTCCATACAGTTGCTGGGCTGGACCATCCAAATGTGGCTCTGACTAAAGGAAACTAGGAACACTGCGTGACTGTCTGAAGACAGCAGGGGATATCTTGAAAGTCCAGAGACCTGTTTTTTTTTTGTTAGTTTGTTTTTGAAACAAAATATTTTTTCAGTTTCACATTTAGGAAGAAGAGGAAATGTGATTTGCATAGTTTATACACTGTATACCTCAGAAATAAAGACGGATTCAATCAGATAAAGGAAAGATGAACAGTTTTGAAATATTTCATATTCACAGTTTTTGCCTGAGTTATGAAATTATAAAAGTATAAAAGTCAACTTTTTCATATCTAATTTGTCTTTGGTCTCATTTTGTTTAAAAAGAAAAAAAAATGAAAAAACACTTGTGAGGAAAAAAATATTGTGAGTCCAGAGTCGTGAATCATATTGGATTATGAGTTGAGTGCATTGTTACAACTCTATACAACTAGTTGTATACGTTGATTTTATGACCTGCCTGAACCAGGGTTTGCTAGCTGGGGAGGGCCAGCAGCTTTCAGCTAGCTAGCCAAGTCAGCTGAGCACCGCCGGTTTGTTTTATCTATAAGTTGGTGTTTAACTTCAGAAAAAAAAAACTTTGGTTAATGGTTGTTGTGAAGATAAAATAAACACAGAGCAATTGATTTTATGCCATCTCTGTCACTTACACTGAGTGAAGTCCTGTCAGCTCAGACGTGGGGAGTCGTATGAGTGTAACTGAGAAACGAAGCGTAGAATTGGATCCTCGAGTTTGTGAAGTTTATTGACTTAAGCTCCGACAAATGTTTTGGTGTCTTTACCCCTCATATTCAATTTTAGGCTTAGTTGGAACTATTTAACACCATTTTTTGTTTGAGTCGTTTGAGTCACAAACTGGTTTTAAACTGGTTTACGAAGAGGGGAGTGTGAAAGTCCAGAGTGGCTGCTGCCTCTTCCAGGGAGCTGCTGGATCGAGGTCCTGCGGTTGAGGGGGAGTTAGTGAGCAGCTCGGATAACACGCCAAGACGAAGAGATGCCACACCGAGAAGAGCATATGCTACTAGGGGGCAGAGGTGCGTGTGCGTGTGCATGCGCGCATGCGCCCCCCCCCACTCACAGCCAGTTTCACTTTAGTGTTCTGTTACTAAACCCGATGATGTATCTATTGACAGAGCTCCCAGTCTTTCAGGAAAAGTAGAGCAGAAAACGCTGAAGCAACCAGCCCTGGCAGTGCTGTGAGTGCATTTATATATTTCCTCTCAGTCTATTGTTTCAATCTGGCTGTTCACCAACACAGTCAGTAGGGTGAGATAAACAAAAGCCTGTAATTACTCAGTTGAACCTGAATACAAAGCAGTGACACACACATTTTTAAATACATTGATTCATTTCCATAGTCAGATGTTGTCATCATCTCTGAGCTGAATTTAGCCATCGGAGACCAATAAAGCTGCAGAGCTTCTTTATCTGGGAATTTTTGTGGTCTAAAGTTTAGTTTGGTATCAAACTGGAATTTTAGGCTCACCCTAATGCCATATAGTGCTGTTGTATGCTATAGTAGAGTTAATTATTGTTCTTTAAAGAAAACCAACAGTTGAGTGTACAGAATTAAAGGTTCATCTGCAGATTTTATCAGGCTGATAATGTTAATTTGGGCAGATTCCGATGGAGTTTATTTTTTCATTTTATCATTTTTTTTTTTCATTCTTTAATCTGCTGACAAATGGCAAAATATGGAATGTCATTATTCTTCAACTGAGAGAAGAAGAAAGTAAAAGGAATAACAATTGTGTAAATAAGCTTATGATATCACTGCCCATTATCAGCACATGTAGATTTAGGATATGGGTATATGTAGGCATATTCTATCAAATGAATTAGTTAATTGGATGCACTTTTATATTTTTTTTGTAGCGCTTATACTTTCAACATAGCAGTGTCAAACGTATTTGGGATCAAATAGAAATAAAAAATGTAACTCAAAGCCGCATCATCATCTTTTAAGTCCCACATGCTTCTATCTGTCTCTGTTAGGATGATATTGATGCCAAAGTAGTAAAGTGACAGGAAAAAGATTTAGACTAAGGAAAGGTGTGGGTGCTTCTGCATAGTACACCTGCTTTGACCTGCACACATGAACACACGTGGAATCTAATATAAATTTTTAATTTTCCAGAGAATGAATTAAAGGTGATTTGTTGGTTGATAAGCTGTTTTTTTTTTATATGTGTTCACCTTTTATCTGGAACCACCTCCAGAGCAGGTCAGCTCTGTAGCATCAGTTACCATGACAATGTACCCCAGCTTTATAACACTGAAAACCCAAAGTTAATCCTGAAGTTACCTCAATTACCACAAATCCATCTTTGTAGTACAGGCATCTTGAGAGGCTGGCCTGATGCATCACAGCTAATCGTTGTCAATAAAATGTACTGCTGACATGTGTTAATTTGTGATGTCAACAGGGCTGAAGTGGATCATGAGAACTCTCCGATGCTGCCCAACACGACCATGCCGCGTAGTTCCAAGAGAAAGTCGGCCCAGATGGTGTTGTCTCGCATCAGGAAACAGCTGTGAGTCTTCGTTGCTGTGACGAGTTGAGTGTTTCTCTGCGTCGTCACTGAACATTTCGGTCTGTTTGATCAGGAATCTTCTGGACAGCCAGCAGGATCTGGGCTCAGACAGCGAGGATGAGTTCGCCCCCTCCAAGAAGGAACTGCAAAGCAGCAGCGAGGAAGAGGAGACAGAAGGTCTTGACAGTGATGAGGAAGTGGTGTCGAAAAGGGGCAGACATTCTGCTTCTGGGTCTCGCACTCCTCGTTCAAAAAGTCGCTTCTCGACTAGAACGCCACGAAAGACTCCCAACAGGAAGGTGAAAGATCTAAATGTCTGAATCTACACGAAGGCTTAGGATCAGAATTGAGTTTGTTTTTTTCCCACTCTAATCTCAGAATTCTGAGGAAAAATTCTGTTTTCACAATTATGTGAGAAAATCACGTAACCCTAATCTTCTTCCGTAGAAAACTTGGGAGAACCAGCTCCCTGCCTTTTTCCAACTGACTACATCCTGTTTCCACAGATCACATCTGGCACACCGCGGACTCCTCATCGAGCCACTCCCAGCATCCCCAGCAGGTCGCTGCCAGTCCGACAGCCAGCTAATGTTCTCGAAGAGGCCAGAATGAGGTGAGACAACCAGAAAGCTCAAAATCTCATCTACAGATTAACGCTGTCATGGGATGAAAAATTCCTTGTCTCTGAATAGCTTGTTCTCACCTCCACCTGCTGTTTTTACACAGCGACAGATGCGAGATGGGATGCTAATGCTCATCAGAGTCCCGTATTCACCAGAGGTGTAACGATGTGTTCACTGTCTCCGCAGGCTGCACGTGTCCTCGGTGCCGGAATCTCTGCCCTGCAGAGAGCAGGAGTTTCAAGACATCTACAGCTTTGTGGAGAGCAAGATCATCGATGGCACAGGGGGGTATGATTAACATCCTGAAACGCACTGCTCCCTCCCCGCTGTTCTGACAGCTGGGTGTCAAACTCAGCATGTGTCGATTTACAGACCAAAAAACTGCTTCTAGGATATCGACTAAATGAACATTCAGTTATGAAAACCAACGGTGTGGGGCTATAGTGCTTCAGACTTTCTTTGGATATTTTACTATATTAAACCATCAGTCATTAATAAACACGTTATACATCCAAATGTCTCTAAAAATTTTGTGCAGCAGAAGTTGGTACCCATTATAATCTGAAGGCTACTATATTTTGATTAATCATTTCAGCTGTGAAATATTAGAAATTTATAGAAAGTGTCATCTTCCAAATTTTTTTTTTTGGGGGGCCAACCATAAAATCACAATATTTTCCTGTTACTATGATGTAAGATGAAGAAAGGCCTTAATTCTTTGACAGAAAATAAGTCAAAGTTTGTCTTTCAATCAGCTAATTGATTAATTGCTGTGAAGTCTGGGAATGGTGACTTGATTGATTCTCTCTTTCAATTCAATTTCAGTGAGGTCACATTTAATGGAAAAAAACCCCCCAAAAACTAACCTGCTACATGCTGCTTCCATTCAGGTGTATGTACATCTCGGGCGTGCCAGGCACGGGGAAGACAGCTACTGTCCATGAGGTGATGCGCTGCCTGCAGCATGCGGCTGACGTGGAGGAGATTCCTCCCTTCCACTTCATCGAGATCAATGGTATGAAGATGACGGATCCTCATCAGGCATATGTGCAGATCTTACAGGTACACCAAATGGATCCACTGGGAAGTTCTCACACCTGACCTGAGACCAGTTAGTAACATGTATTTCAGAATAATGTTCCATCATTTTTACACATCCCCCAACTTAAAAGGAAAACTAAAAAAGGAAAATTCGGTCTGCTGATCCAGATGGTGATAGAAAATCAGGGGGCCTTCAAGAATCTTCATCCCCAAAACATTTCTTCAGCTACACATTAAAACATTACTAAGGCGTTCTCCTAAACCAATGAGGATGCTGCAGGCTTGATTTAAAATTTAATCAACACACATAAAATGAATCCAAATATCTGAGTCTCCAGAATTCATGAGATCTCGTTTTTCAAAAGACAATATTTCTGCACTTTCATTAGCTGTAATTGTCTTTGTAGTGGCTAAGGTTGACATAAATGAATCGCTTCTTTAGGTACATGGAGTACCTCTTCAAAGCAAATCCAGCAGCCCTCTCTCTGATGTTGGAGCTACGCTAGCAGTTTTCCCCTTCTTCCAGCCTTTTTGCTAAGCCAGACTCAAGATTTCTCTGACCTTCGCTGACCCCCCTGGTCTCTTTTTTGCAGAAGCTTACGGGACAGAAGGCAACTGTTGACCATGCAGCGGCTCTGCTAGAGAAGAGATTCAGCAACCCTGCACCCGGGAAGGAGACCACTGTGTTGCTGGTGGATGAAGTAAGAACTCTGGTTCATTACTGAATGTTTATTTTGTGGACTGTGGTCATTACGATGTTCTTCAACATCATCTTTAAAATCGTCATTTAAATGGGAACTTTGCTGTTTCGAAAAGTATAAATCAGGTGACAATGTACATTTTCATCATGTGCAGACTCTAACCCGCAATGATTGTGTCTCCTAACCATGGAAGAGGATTAGGGGCCTCATATGAAAAATTTATTGAGTTCTATGAAGTCAGAATTATGATAAATGCCCAAATTTTGAGGTAAAATAAAAGTAAGAAGCCAGAAAAAAAGCAAAAGAAACCAGGTCATAAGTCAGAAAAATGTCAGGACTCAAATCAATTTTTCAGTGCTTTTCTGTACCTAACAGGTACTGCAGCCCCAAATTTTATGTATAATGGTCAGGGTTTATAAAAGAACATTTAGATCCTCTTTTAAATTGCAGAGTTAAATTAAAAGTCATACTGAATGCTTCAAGGTATGTCAACAGACACACGCTTGATTTCACCTCTGCTTAACCAGCAGGGCTCGATTCTGACACACCTGATATTTTAGAACACTGAAACTTCCTCAGTTCTCGACGAAAGCTCAAGACGTCAAAACATTCACAGAACAATGTTTAACAATTGAAGTAACATTTCACACACACATTAATTCTTAATTAGCTTATCTGGGCCTCTGGAGACTTGGCTTATGCTGGTTGAAGTGTGAGGAGCCCTTTTTTTCTAAATTTTCTTATTTATTTTATTTCAATTCTATCCTTGCAGCAGTTGTTCAGAAAAAAACTGCAGCACTGTTTTACTGTGAAGGACCAGAAATGTTTTATGGAATTTTTAGGCAAATTGTTCCTTTTAAAGTGTGACATTTTGTGATACTGTTTTGACACTGTTTTCTATACATTGATCTTACAGCTGAATGTATTTTTATCAGCTTTCTTTTTTTGTGTCCTACTGCTTGGGATAAAAAGTTCTTTAATCCTCCTTGTCCAGTTGGACCTGTTGTGGACCAGGAAGCAGAACGTGATGTACAACTTGTTTGATTGGCCAACGAGGCGCCATGCCCGCCTGGTGGTGCTGACTATTGCCAACACCATGGACCTGCCGGAGCGGATCATGATCAACAGAGTGGCCAGCAGACTGGTGAGGTTTTTTTTATTTAATGTGTTCTTTAAATTTTCTATCAACCTATTTTCCAGAAGCTGAAGGGGACATCACCAGAGTTCTTGAGTTCTTTAAACATTTCAGTTTAGTGTCACATAGACACCTCCATATTGTATCTCTTGTTGTTAAGATGACCTCCACCACTCTCAGAGGCTGTGTCTGCTCCCAGTTTGGTTTCCATATCTGTTCATGAGACAGAGCGAGGTTGAGCTGAGCTCGGCTTCCTGTGGTGACTCCACCTGTGATACAAGGTTGCAGTTTAGACATAGTTCAGTTAGCTTTCGGCCAGGTCAGCTACACTGCAAAGTCGATAACAGTCCAAATAGCTAAAAACAAAAATGATTGCACTGTCAACAGGATAACTATTAGATAATTTCCCCCGTAGACCACCCGTAGCTTTACACAATCACCGTTCAATGCAGTATCCTTAATATCTAATAATATGTTGTTTGGATGGAAGTCATTTTTTGTAGATCTTTTTTTAATTAATTTGCTATTTTTGCTATTCACTTCTCTTCTGTAACACCTGGATTTCCCCGTTATGGGATGAATAAAGGATTATTATCTTATTTTACCACAGCAGACAGTAGATTGTTGTTACTATGAAATTTTTTGAGTCACCTAAATTTCTGACCTTGTTTGTATTTCTCTGCCAATAGACAGGAGATGCTATGATTTAGTTCCGGTGCTGCCCCAGCAGATATTTTGTTTCCGTGCCATTTTTGGCCACATTTCTACTGCTGCCTTCAGTCAGTAAGACTCATAATTGTGTCAATTGTAGCAAAAACATCTTCTTCTTCTTCCTCTTTAGGCTTTACCTAGGTTTTTCTAGGAGTCGCCACAGCAAATCATCCTACTCCATCTTTCCCTGTCCTCTGCATCATCTTCTCTCACACCACCTATCTGCATATCCTCTCCCACCACATCCATGAATCTCTTCTTAGGTCTTCCTCTTTGCCTCCTGCCTGGTAGCTCCATCTTGAGCATCTTTCTACCAATATATTCACTGTCCCTCCTCTGCACATGTCCAAACCATCGCAATCTGGCCTCTCTAACTTTGTCGCCAAAACATTCAGCCTGTGCTGTTCCTCTGATGTGCTCGTTCCTTATCTTGTCCATCCTCATCACTTCCAAGGAGAAACGCAACAGTTCTCGAGTTCTGCCTCCTGTCTTTTGGTTAGTGCCACTGTCTCCAAACCAGACAACATTGCTGGTCTCACTACCCTCTTGTAAACCTTTCCTTTCACTTTTGCTGCTACTCTTTTGTCACTGATCACTCCTGACACTTTTCTCCACCCACTCCACCCTGCCTGCACTCACTTTTTCACCTCTTTACCACACTCTCTGAACAGCTGACTTAAACTCATGGACCTTTTCCACATGTACTCCCTTGTAACCTCACGTTCCACTTGCCTCTCTTTATTTAACACACATGGAAGGCGACTGTGGCTCAGATGGTAGAGCGGTCATCCCGTGATCGGAAGGTTCTTGGTTCGATCCCAGACCCCAAATTGCTCCTGATCAGTGTATGAGTATGTGAATGGTTAATGCTCCTGATGAGCAGGTGGCACCCTGAAAGGTAGTCCCTGCCACCAATGTATGAATGTGTGTGTGAATGGGTGAATGCAAAATCTCCAGTATAAAAGCGCTATTTAAATACAGGACATTTACCATTTACATGTATTCTGTCTTGCTAAGACTGACTTTCATACCTCTTCTTTCCAGTTCATACCTCCACCTCTCCAGGTTTTCTTCCACCTGCTCCCTGCTCTCATTACAAATCACAATGTCATCTGCAAACATCATCGTCCACTGACATTCCTGCCTGACCTCACCTATCAGTCTGTCCATCACCATATCAAACAAGAAGGGGCTCAGGGCTGATCTTTGATGCAGTCCCATCTCCACTTTGAAGCCATCCTGCGCCAGTTTAACATACTTCTCTGCCACTCCAGACTCCCTCATACAGAACCACAGTTCCTCCCTCGGCACCCTGTCATAGGCTTTCTCTAGATCCCCAATTGACACAATGCAACTGTTTCTGACCTTCCCTATACTTCTCCTTCAGCATTCACAAAGCAATCATGGCGTCTGTAGTGCTGTGTTGGCATGAAAACACTGCCAAACAACACTTCTTCTCTTAGCTTTGCTTCCACTACTCTTTTCCACATCTTCATTCCCTCATACAGTAGTGTTCAAAATAATAGCAGTCCAATGTGACTAACCAGATTAATCACTGTTATTGGTATATTTTTTATTGCTACATGGCAAACAAGTTACCAGTAGGTGCAGTAGATTCTCAGAAAACCAACAAGACCCAGCATTCATGATATGCACGCTCTTAAGGCTGTGCAATTGGGCAATTAGTTGAAAGGGGTGTGTTCAAAAAAATAGCAGTGTGGCATTCAATCAGTGAGGTCATCAATTTTGTGAAAAAACAGGTGTGAATCAGGTGGCCCCTATTTAAGGATGAAGCCAGTACTTGTTGAACGTGCATTTCTCTTTGAAAGCCTGAGGAAAATGGGTCATTCAAGACATTGTTCAGAAGAACAGCGTACTTTGATTAAAAAGTTGATTGGAAGAGGGGAAAACTTATAAAGAGGTGCAAAAAACTATAGGCTGTTCAGCTAAAATGATCTCCAATGCCTTAAAATGGAGAGCAAAACCAGAGACACGTGGCAGAAAACGGAAGACAACCATCAAAATGGATCGAAGAATAACCAGAATGGCAAAGGCTCAGCCAATGATCAGCTCCAGGATGATCAAAGACAGTCTGGAGTTACCTGTAAGTACTGTGACAGTTAGAAGACGTCTGTGGGAAGCTAATCTATTTACAAGAATCCCCCGCAAAGTCCCTCTGTTAAAAAAAAAAAGGCATGTGCAGAAGAGGTTACAATTTGCCAAAGAACACATCAACTGGCCTAAAGAGAAATGGAGGAACATTTTGTGGACTGATGAGAGTAAAGTTGTTCTTTTTGGGTCCAAGGGCCGCAGACAGTTTGTGAGACGACCCCCAAACTCTGAATTCAAGCCACAGTACACAGTGAAGACAGTGAAGCATGGTGGTGCAAGCATCATGATATGGGCATGTTTCTCCTACTATGGTGTTGGGCCTATTTATCGCATACCAGGGATCATGGATCAGTTTGCATATGTCAAAATACTTGAAGAGGTCATGTTGCCTTATGCTGAAGAGGACATGCCCTTGAAATGGGTGTTTCAACAAGACAATGACCCCAAACACACTAGTAAACGAGCAAAATCTTGGTTCCAAACCAACAAAATTAATGTTATGGAGTGGCCAGCCCAATCCCCGGACCTTAATCCAATTGAGAATTTGTGGGGTGACATCAAAAATGTTGTTTCTGAAGCAAAACCGAGAAATGTAAATGAATTGTGGAATGTTGTTAAAGAATCTTGGAGTGGAATAACAGCTGAAAGGTGCCACAAGTTGGTTGACTCCATGCCACACAGATGTGAAGCAGTTATAAAAAACTGTGCTCATACAACTAAATATTAGTTTAGTGATTCACAGGATTGCTAAATCCTAGAAACAAAAAAGTTTGTACAAAATAGTTTTGAGTTTGTAAAGTCAACGGCAGACACTATTTTTTTGAACACACCCCTTTCAACTAATTGCCCAATTGCACAGCCTTAAGAGCGTGCATATCATGAATGCTGGGTCTTGTTGTTTTTCTGAGAATCTACTGCACCTACTGGTAAATTGTTTGCCATGTAGCAATAAAAAATATACTAATAACAGTGATTAATCTGGTTAGTCACATTGGACTGCTATTATTTTGAACACTACTGTATATTATATCATATTCCTCTGTAGTTGCTACAACTGTCCATATCACCCTTTTTCTTAAAGATCAGCACCAATACATTTTTCCTCCCTTCCTCAGGCTTCTTCTCACTGTCCAAGATCATGTATGAACTTCTTTGTCAAAAACTCCTCTGCACTCTCTCCAAGACACTTGCATACCTCTACCTGTATGTCATCAGGACCAACCGACGGTCCATTCTTCATCCTCTTCAAAGCTTTTCTCACTTCATCTTTACTAATCTTTGTAACTTCCTGTTCCACAGTTTCCACCTCTTCCACACTTCTTTCCCTCATTTTCTTCATTCATCAGCTCCTTAAAATACTACTTCTATCTTCTCAGCACGCTCTCCTCACTTGTTAGTACATTTCCATCCCTGTCTTTAATCACCTTAACCTGCTGCACCTCCTTCCCAGCTCGAACCCTCTGCCTTGCCAGACGATACAGATCTTTGTTCTCCATCCTTAGTTTCCAAACTCTCATACAGCCCATCAAACACCTTCCGTTTAGCTTGTGTCACCTCCCTCTTCACCTTACGTTACATCTCCTTGTATTCCTGTCTACTCTCGTCCATTCTCTCACTATCACATTTCTTCCTCGTGCACCTCTTCCTCATAATTCTCTCCTTTACTTCTGTAAATATTATCGTGTGTCTAAACAGTAAGTTTGCCACAATACTGCCACAAGTATTGAATTAGATCTAAATACTGATCTTTTTCAGCGAGACAGAAAAACCTTTTCTTTTGTTCGTACATGTTGATGATTTTCTGCGTAGTACGAAAACATTGATTTGATTTGTCACGTTAAGCTGTTTGTTGGAACGTTTGCAGGGTTTGACGAGGATGTCGTTCCAGCCGTACAGTTTCAAGCAGCTACAGCAGATCATCACGTCCAGGCTGAACAAGGTGAAGGCCTTTG
>KV751401.1:990148-1041612 GCA_001698575.1 Mola mola
CTCCAGCTGGTGTCCAGGAAGGTAAACAAACACAGATCTGCCACACTTTCTCACCTGCCTGCCAGAGTTTGCTCAAAGCTATGCTCTTCCTTCGCAGGTGGCTGCTCTATCTGGTGATGCTCGTCGATGTCTGGACATCTGTCGCAGGGCGACGGAGATCTGTGAGCACTCTGCTGCTGACCCCTCCGCCACAGGACTTGTGGGAATGAGTCACGTGATGGAGGCACTGAACGATATGTTTTCCTCTTCCTATATCACAGCTGTCAAGTGAGAGCCTCTCTGGTCATGAAACATTGGTAAATTCAAGAAGATTCAGTGATGAGATCATGTGACTTGCATGTCTCCAGGTGTGCGTCAGTGCAGGAACAGCTGTTCCTCAGAGCGGTCATGGCTGAGTTCCGACGGCTTGGATTGGAGGAGGCCACATTCCAACAGGTGACTATAAATATGAACTACTGAGCATCATTTCCTTCTTTTGGAGGGCAGAAATTACAATAGATCCTCCTGAAATGCAGTGAAGGAGAAGAAGATTCACCATTTTATTTTTACAAGAGGAATTTAATCATTGTTGAAAGTCTGGCAACAGTACTCCATTTTAAAAGACAACTCTGGTATTTTTCAAACTAGGAGGAAAATACTACTAATGCTCGATATGAATATAGACAGAAGTGTGAGGGGAAAAACTCCTTAATTATTTAATTATTTTTCAACCTAAGATGTATTTCCCACTCCTTTAGGTTCTAAAACTTCACAAAATACATCTTTCTTTGAAAATTGCTACAGTGTGGTGTTTGATCTCATGGACCCTTTACCTCAAAAAGGCTTTACCTGCACTGATATCAGAAATAAATCACTTTATTCATAGGTATCTACTTTGTAGTACTCCATTTTACCCCACACTTTAACTTTTTGGGCAAAGTTAATGCCCAACACTGTTGTATTGTATTGCCTTGTTGACCTACATGGTCCTGGTGACTGAACTCAAAACTGGAGTAATTAAAAAAAAAAAGGGTAATACTGTTGGATTTAGATATGGAACATTTTGGAATTCTTCTTTAATTTCCCTATATTTCCCACCGTTTATTTCCTAATGCCTCTGTCAGTATTTACAGTAGTGTTCAAAATAATAGCAGTCCAATGTGACTAACCAGATTAATCCAGGTTTTTAGTATATTTTTTATTGCTACATGGCAAACAATTTACCAGTAGGTGCAGTAGATTCTCAGAAAACCAACAAGACCCAGCATTCACGATATGCACGCTCTTAAGGCTGTGCAATTGGGCAATTAGTTGAAAGGGGTGTGTTCAAAAAAATAGTGTCTGCCGTTGACTTTAAAAACTCAAAACTATTTTGTACAAACTTTTTTGTTTCTAGGATTTAGCAATCCTGTGAATCACTAAACTAATATTTAGTTGTATGACCACAGTTTTTTATAACTGCTTCACATCTGTGTGGCATGGAGTCAACCAACATGTGGCACCTTTCAGCTGTTATTCCACTCCAAGATTCTTTAACAACATTCCACAATTCATTTACATTTCTCGGTTTTGCTTCAGAAACAACATTTTTGATGTCACCCCACAAATTCTCGATTGGATTAAGGTCCGGGGATTGGGCTGGCCACTCCATAACATTAATTTTGTTGGTTTGGAACCAAGATTTTGCTCGTTTACTAGTGTGTTTGGGGTCATTGTCTTGTTGAAACACCCATTTCAAGGGCATGTCCTCTTCAGCATAAGGCAACATGACCTCTTCAAGTATTTTGACATATGCAAACTGATCCATGATCCCTGGTATGCGATAAATAGGCCCAACACCATAGCAGGAGAAACATGCCCATATCATGATGCTTGCACCACCATGCTTCACTGTCTTCACTGTGTACTGTGGCTTGAATTCAGAGTTTGGCTCACAAACCGTCTGCAGCCCTTGGACCCAAAAAGAACAACTTTACTCTCATCAGTCCACAAAATGTTCCTCCATTTCTCTTTAGGCCAGTTGATGTGTTCTTTGGCAAATTGTAACCTCTTCTGCACATGCCTTTTTTTTAACAGAGGGACTTTGCGGGGGATTCTTGTAAATAGATTAGCTTCACACAGACGTCTTCTAACTGTCACAGTACTTACAGGTAACTCCAGACTGTCTTTGATCATCCTGGAGCTGATCATTGGCTGAGCCTTTGCCATTCTGGTTATTCTTCGATCCATTTTGATGGTTGTCTTCCGTTTTCTGCCACGTGTCTCTGGTTTTGCTCTCCATTTTAAGGCATTGGAGATCATTTTAGCTGAGCAGCCTATAATTTTTTGCACCTCTTTATAAGTTTTCCCCTCTCCAATCAACTTTTTAATCAAAGTACGCTGTTCTTCTGAACAATGTCTTGAAGGACCCATTTTCCTCAGGCTTTCAAAGAGAATTGCACGTTCAACAAGTGCTGGCTTCATCCTTAAATAGGGGCCACCTGATTCACACCTGTTTTTTCACAAAATTGATGACCTCAGTGATTGAATGCCACACTGCTATTTTTTTGAACACACCCCTTTCAACTAATTGCCCAATTGCACAGCCTTAAGAGCGTGCATATCATAAATGCTGGGTCTTGTTGGTTTTCTGAGAATCTACTGCACCTACTGGTAACTTGTTTGCCATGTAGCAATAAAAAATATACTAATAACAGTGATTAATCCGGTTAGTCACATTGGACTGCTATTATTTTGAACACTACTGTATATTTAGTATTCATTCTATATTTGTCATAGTTTGTATAAATTCATGGATTGAGTTCATACTGATCTCATTTTGGCCTGTGTTTGGTCTGCCAGGTGTTCGTTCAGCACCAGGCTCTGTGTCGGGTGGAGGGTCTGCAGCCGATCAGCGTGTCTGAGGGTCTGGCAGTGTGTCAGCGTCTTGGAGCCTGCAGGTTGCTGCTGTTGGAGCCCAGTCGCCTGGGGGTTCTCCTGCGTGTCCGGCTCAATGTGAGCCAAGACGACGTGCTCTTTGCCCTGAAGGCCGACTGAAGGAGGAGGATATTATGGATACCTGATAATTTGTGATTCATTTTGTTGTATTTGTATGTTTACTACAAAGGGCACTGTACTTCAAATTTGTCATCTTCTGAACGATTTTAAACTCTAAGCTGTTTTTGGGAAAATTATCACTGTAAAAATAAAATCTACCCAAAAAATGACTTTTGAATTGTCGAGGGTTTTTTTTTTTAGGTCTGAGTAGTGTCTGCAGGTATGCATTTGAGGTTGCTGATGGAACCTGAGATATTAAATTGTTTAGCTGACCATGTATTTACTGGTGTTGTAAAGTTTTCCATTGGCAACCTATTAGTAGGTATACTAGATCTATGTTCAAAGGACTCATTCAGACATCCAAAATGACAAGGTTTATGTAGCCAGCCTCCTCCATCTTATAAGTAACACAATTAAGTCCAGAGGTATTCTGACAATGACAGTTTGTAATTTTTTGCCTTGGCCCACTGCAACATCCCTTGACTCATGGTAATGACTATAACTCAGCACAAAAATGATTATAATTACCTACAGAAACCATCAGGTTCTGAACAATGCAGTAAAATGAATACCAGTAACATTGTACATTCATTGATTGCATTCTGAATCATGAAAAGCAGAAAAATTTAAAATATTACATCCAACAGCATGATGGAAGATTTGGGTGGCATTCACTACAAAAGGCATCACAGCTGATCAGCATCCTCTACCTCTCGTCTCCTCGACTCACATATCTACCATCATGCCATGCAGGACATAATATTTTGTTAAATTTTGTTACTTTTCATGTTTCAAATTGTAGTTTCTGTACGTAACTGTAATTTGTGTGCTGATTTATGGTGGTAACCATGATTCAAGGGATGTTGCAATGGCTCATTTGCATTTTCTAAATATTCAGGTTTGGTTTAGCTAGACATTTGGATTCAATATTTAGTGTATATTTAAAATTTCTATTTAACTTTCAACATTTAGATTTATAACTTCTTTGTTATCTATAAAAATATTAACAATTATATATTCATATCGCATTCAACATATTTTATATGAATATATGTGTCAAATGTAAGCAAAATTGACTAAATTGAAAGTGAGCTAAATCGTTTAAAATATATCGACAAGAAATATATGAGCAAAGTTTTACATTTGGCACTAATCCATATATTAGATTATTTTAAAAGTCATACAAAGACAGCAGGTAAGCTCCAGCTCACTGAAGGTGAGGGGCAGAGCCAGAGGAGTGGAGATGGGGCAAGAAGCTACATTTATAGATCAACATAGCCTAGATTGTGTAGGATTATATCTATTTTAAAGCCACGAAGGGATTTTTTCATGAACGAAATAAGTAATTTTACAACACAGAAATGAATTTTAATGAAGTTTAATCAATGGCTTGAGCAGGTCCTATACTTGGTGCTGTGTACAAATGCCATGCATTGTTATAGTTAAACACAGGTTTTCCATTAAAACATATAGTCTCTATGTTCAAACCAAGATGACATTTCTGTCTCAGCCCTAGGAGTATGTTTGTGTAGGTTCTCAGTCATTCAGCTCTAGATAGTCTTAAAATGAGCCCTAGGAGTAGTTTTTTCAGACCTGTTCTTGCTCCTATCTAATCTCAAAAGACATTAATATCAAGGCAGAGTGGTTCTCCCTGTGGCAAATAAACGGATCCTTATGTATGCTTGAAATTAGTGGAGTACACTGAATGGTTGTACTCTTGAACCGTTATAAGGTTCCAGCAGGGTTTTTAAGGTAAATTGTTAAATTCACGATCACGTAGATTGTTAAATTTTATAACAGTTGCTGAAATAACTGATGTATAATGTTCAATGTGTCATCTAAAAAGTAAATATTAATGTACTGTGTATAACCCCACCTCCGTACATTGTGTTTGTCAAAAGTGTTTACCTTGGTCAAAAATATTTTGACAAATGTACTGTTGTATAAAACAGTATTCCAATACAAGACCAACAAATATTGCAATATATTGAAAATATAATTTTAGGCACAATATTTCTCCTCACTTAACCTCATATTTGCACTTGTGGGACTACATTGCATTGCTGTCAGATAATTGTGTCTTTGCTTTTAGATGAATCCCATGTACATTAAAAATACGTCTTGTTAAAATGAAGGCATGGTGTTGTAACTTTTGGTGCATTGCAGATAATCCAGGAATATTGCTGGGAAATAGCCGTCTAAATACAGTACAAAAGATGACAGGTGTGTTTTACTGTTTTATTTTTCCTTCAAATAAGCAAGAACCTGTATTTACAGTTTTTGTGTTTTTCTCCTCACCAACATCTGTAATCACGTTTTAAATGACGTTAAGCCACGATGGCCATACAGTAGGTTAGTCTAAAGACCAGAACCATCCAAAAGCTCATAGATCTAATGTCACACCTCACATACTTCATACAACACTTCATACTTTAGTATACTGAAATTTTATTTGTTTAATCAAACTCTCCTATTTGCTAAGCTAACTAGGCGTTTGCCCCTGCTTCTTGACTTTAGGCTATAAGCTAACAGGCTGCTTGTTCTAATGTACCCTGAATAGACATGGCATATGTTCGACAGATTCAAGCTTAAATTTTGATGAATCTGATAAATTAGCAATGATCGTGACCGGTAGTAACAAGATAAATTCCTTGGATCGCTGCAAAAGTCTTCTTCTTCATGAATTAAGAGTGCTGCTGCAGGAAATCAAAACTCATATGACTCATATGCAGGCAGTTTGGTTGCTTGGTTTACATCTCTTCATGTTTAAGATGGAAGATGACCCGCTATCAGATTTGTGTTTGTGCCATATGCTCCATACTAGCTGTGGAGCAAAACTGCTCCGGCAAGCTTAGGTATTCATATGAAATTCTGTGGTTACGATAGCAGCTTACTGTCTTTATAGTAATGTAATATGAAGAGCATTGAGGAGTATTACATCCCATTCGTGTTAGAACAAGTAGTCTGTAGTTGGCAGCTTCTTCTTCAGCTCAGCGTTGTTTGTGTGTCTGTGCATGTGTGTATGCGCTTGTATCTTTGTGTAGGTATGGCGCTACAGGGCCTGTGTGAGTTGTATGTGCACTACTACTATGAATAGATAATTGCTAATGAACACTGCAACCAGACAAGAGAAGTCTGGATCACAAAACCATTCAATGTAATGACCTCTAAAAACTGTCCCTTTCTTACCAGGACAGATCCACTGCAGGAACCAGGAGACAGCGGTTCCATTTATCAAGTACAGCCTGTTCTCATCACTCCATGTAATTCTGCAGTTTCTCTCACTACTGTGAGAATAATTAGGAAGCGATTTAAGAGTTGGCTCTTTTACAATTCTATGTTCCTGTCAGCGCCGGAGGAACAGACAGATTAATGTGACAATTACAAAAGCTGTCATATGACCCAAATGATATATTCTATTCTTCTATTCTATTCTATTCTAGTTATTGAGTTTTGTTCTCATGCACTCTTTGCATTGTCCAGAGAAAATATTTTTGTGTTTAATTATTGTATGGCTACATGACTCTATGGATGGCAGTTAGTCTCTATGCAGACATCTGTGCTCTCCAGAGGATAAATCTTTCAGTATTATCAATATAAATGAGAAAACTAGTGTGTTTTTTGTATTGTGTGCTGGACCGCTCCTTGTCCGGCTCAGTAACTTCTTGCAACACGTCGTAGAGAGTGAGAGCCAGTCCTCTTTAAAGAGCATTTTTAAAAGGATTGTTATATTACACTGGATTTGAAAGGCTACATGAGTTTCAGAAGGTTGAAACAAGGTAAAGGCATGCTGGTTATTAAATCTATTAGTTACAAAAGGTGGCTAGTTTTTCCTCCTGTTTCCAGTCTTTATTCTAAGATATGCTAATCAGGTCTAGAAATATAAAATGAAAAACTAGCGCTATCATTGATTCTTTAATTTTCCATCTCCAAATCTTAAATATCAATTTAGTGTATGTGACATAATGCAGAAGTGGTAGTAAGAAGTATTAAAAGAAAAATTTTTACGCCTGTTCGACTGACACCAGTCTGATCCAGGTGCCACTGGAGCTTTAAGAGAAGAAGCATTGAATCTGAGATGTTATTTCTAATCCCACATTGACACATGAATTTATGTCATTTTTTCTTGGAGTCATGTTTTCATGAAGGGTGTTCATGCCTCGTATTGGGAGGGGTTGGAATGAGCCTGGACCTGGCCCAGACTTGCCTGTCTGCCAGAATACGGATGTGCTGCAGAGTATATAGCAGAGCTGTCTCCAGACAACCTGCGCAGAAACCTAGAGAACAGCAGCCTCAGCTTCTCCACAGCCATCATCTGTCTTCTGTTCTCTTCACACCAGGTAAAAGAAAATCCATCTCTATACTGTTTTGCTAAATTTTGAATAATGCATAGGCATGAGCAGAGAGCAGTTTCTTAATTTCCCTTTGTAAAAGAAGAAAAAGTCCATGAATAAACTTTTCCTCTGGAGTTGGTTAGTAGCCAGAAATTTCCAATAAGAAACCAAATGAAATTTCACTTTAGTAACCATTACTTACTTATCGATGTGCCTGTTTTATTGGCTATTAATATTGTCTGTGAATAAATTCTGCTTTTCACCCAATGTTTCACTCATATTTGCAGAGGAATCAGGATGAATCAAGATAGTATCACAACTATTTGTCACATATAGAATTAATGCACACGCATTACCTTTGGTGCCTGTACCACAGTTCTTTGGCTGTGATCTTTCTTTCATGAAACAAATAAAATAATAGTTGTAGTTGTTGTAAGTGAATGGTGGACACTCCCTGTATCGCCACTTGATGCAAACACCCTTCTAAGGTACCTGTATTACAGGTTAAGCAAGGCATCCTTTATGTTAGTCTAAACACAAAAGATTCTTTGATTTTTTTTAATTTGACCCACTGTGTTAAGCAGCCCAGCCGTGAAAAGGGATATGGCAGTGAGAATGAGGTTCACCAATGATCTAATACTTGCTGCTATGTGTGTACAGACAATGGTCCCTACACACTTTTAATTCCTTTTGACCTCAGCTCAGCCTTCAATATGATCTCAGCAGTGCTTGGAGATGCCTCTTCCTCATGTGGAACTGCTACTGCTACTGTATGCTGTTTACATGCTGCCTCTTGGAAAAATCTTGTGTAGACATGCCCTTGATTCTCACTGTTACGTAGATGACACCAACCCAGTTGCATGCCCTATTAAAGCCTAGCACGATGGGTGTTGCCTGCAAAATTGGTGTCATCTTTGACTCTCATTTGTGATACTTGACTAGACTAGGGTGGGGCAGTCATGCTTTACACAAATCCTCTAATAAACAGACTCAGAAAAGGTCTTCCAGGCTTGACTAGTAATGCTGTTTGGATTTAGCGGGCATAGCATCCATAGGCCCCTCCTGGAACCGCCACCTTACCGTGGTGGAGGGGTTTGGGTGCCCTAATGATCCTAGGAGCTATGTTGTCGGGGGCTGTTTGCCCCTGGTAGGGTCACCCAAGGCAAATTGGTCTTAGGTGAGGGGCCAGACAAAGTGCGGTTCAAAGACTTCTATGATGGTGAATAATAACAAGGACTTGTGTACCCTACCCGGAGGGATACCGGGACCCCGCCCTGGAGCCAGGCCTGGGGAAGGGGTCCGTAGGCGAGCGCCTGGTGGCCGGGCCTTTTTCCATGGGGTCCGGTCGGGCTCAGCCCGAAAAGGAAACATGGGTCCGCCCTCATGTGGGCCCACCACCCACAGGAGGAACCATAGAGGCCCGGTGCTATGTGGATCGGGTGGCAGTCAAAGGCAGGGGCCTTGGCGGTCCGATCCCCGGTTGCTGAAGCTGGCTATCGGAACATGGAATGTTACCTCTCTGATGGGGAAGGAACCTGAGCTTGTGCGTGAGGTTGAGAGATACCGGCTAGATATAGTCGGCCTAACCTCAACGCACAGTTCGGGTTCTGGAACCAGTCTTCTTGAGAGGGGTTGGACTCTGTTCTATGCTGGAGTTGTCCCAGGTGAGAGGCGGAGAGCAGGCGTGGGCTTATTAATAGCTCCCCGGCTCTCAGCCAATGTGTTGGAGTTTACCCCCGTGGACGAAAGGGTTGCTTCCCTGCGCCTTCGGGTTGGGGAACGGGACCTGACTGTGGTTTGTGCCTATGCGCCAAATAGCAGTTCAGAGTACCCACCCTTTTTGGAGTCCTTGGAAAAGGTACTGGAGAGTGCCCCTACTGGGGACTCCATCGTCCTACTGGGAGACTTCAACGCTCATGTGGGCAATGACAGCGAGACCTGGAGGGGTGTGATTGGGAGGAACGGACTGCCCGATCTGAACCCGAGTGGTGTTCAGTTATTGGATTTCTGTGCTAGTCACAGTTTGTCCATAACTAACACCATGTTCAGCCATAAGAGTGTCCATAAGTGCACTTGGCACCAGGACACCCTAGGTCGACAGTCAATGATTGACTTTGTAGTCGTATCATCTGATCTGCGACCGTATGTGCTGGACACTCGGGTAAAGAGAGGAGCAGAGCTGTCAACTGATCACCACCTGGTGGTGAGTTGGATCAGGTGGCGGGGGAAGAAGCCGGACAGACCAGGTAGGCCCAAGCGAATAGTGAGGGTCTGCTGGGAACGTCTGGCTGAGGACCCTGTGAAAATGGTCTTCAACTCCCACCTCCGGAGGAGCTTCAACCACATCCCGGAGGTAGTGGGGAGCATGGAGTCTGAGTGGGCCATGTTCCGCGCTGCCATTGTCGAGGCGGCTGCTCGAAGCTGTGGTAGCAAGGTCGCTGGTGCTAGTCGTGGCGGTAATCCCAGGACCCGCTGGTGGACACCAGAGGTGAAAGGGGCCGTCAAGCTGAAGAAGGAGACTTACAGGTCATGGTTGGCCTGTGGGACTCCCGAGGCAGCAGACAGCTACCGGCAGGCCAAGCGATCTGCGGCTCGGGTGGTCACTGAGGCAAAAACCCGGGTGTGGGAGGAGTTTGGTGAGGCCATGGAACAAGACTTCCAGTCGGCGCCGAAGAAATTCTGGCAAACTGTTCGGCGACTCAGGAGGGGAAAGCGGAACCCCGTCCACACGGTCTTCGGTGTGGGAGGGGAGTTGCTGACCTCAACTGAGTCTATAGTTCGGCGGTGGAAGGAATACTTCGAAGATCTCCTCAATCCCACCAACACGCATTCTGAAGAAGAGGCAGAGCCGGAGGACTTTGGGCTGGGCCCTCCCATCACTGGGGTCGAGGTCGCCGGGGCTGTCAAACAACTCCGCAGCGGCAGCGCCCCGGGGGTTGATGAGATCCGTCCCGAGCTCCTGAAGGCTCTGGATGTTGTAGGGCTGTCATGGTTGACACGCCTCTGCAACATTGCGTGGACATCGGGGACTGTGCCTTTGGAGTGGCAGACAGGTGTGGTTGTCCCCCTTTTCAAGAAGGGGGACCAGAGGGTGTGTTCCAACTACCGGGGAATCACACTCCTCAGCCTCCCTGGGAAGGTCTACTCCAGGGTGCTGGAGAGGAGAGTGCGGCTGCTAGTTGAACCTCGGATTCAAGAGGAGCAATGTGGTTTTCGTCCTGGCCGTGGAACACTGGACCAGCTCTATACCCTCACGAGGGTACTGGAGGGGGCATGGGAGTTTGCCCAACCAGTCCACATGTGTTTTGTGGATCTGGAGAAGGCTTATGACCGTGTCCCCCAAGGTATCCTGTGGGGGGTGCTCCGGGAGTATGGGGTAGATGGCCTTTTGTTACGGGCTATTCAATCTCTGTATTGTCGGAGTCAGAGCTTGGTTCGCATTGCCGGCAGTAAGTCAGACCCGTTCCCAGTCAGGGTTGGTCTCCGCCAAGGCTGTCCTTTGTCACCGGTTCTGTTCATAATTTTTATGGACAGAATTTCTAGGCGCAGCCAAGCGGCGGAGGGAGTCGGGTTCGGTGGCCTCCGGATTCCGTCTCTGCTATTTGCAGATGACGTGGTCCTGTTGGCCTCATCGAACAGTGACCTCCAGCTCTCACTGGGACGGTTTGCAGCTGAGTGTCAAGCGGCGGGGATGAGAATCAGCACCTCTAAATCTGAGGCCATGGTTCTTAGCCGGAAAAGGGTGGATTGCCCACTCTGGGTCGGGGGAGAGTCGCTTCCCCAAGTGGAGGAGTTCAAGTATCTCGGGGTCTTGTTCACGAGTGAGGGGAAAATGGAGCGGGAGATTGACAGACGGATTGGAGCAGCGTCGGCAGTGATGCGGACGCTGAAGCGGTCCGTTGTGGTGAAGAGAGAGCTGAGCCAGAAGGCAAAGCTTTCAATTTACAGGTCAATCTACGTCCCAACTCTCACCTATGGTCATGAGCTCTGGGTAGTGACCGAAAGAATGAGATCGCGAATACAAGCGGCCGAAATGAGCTTCCTTCGCAGGGTGGCTGGGCTCAGCCTTAGAGATAGGGTGAGGAGCACGGACATCCGGGAGGAGCTCAGAGTAGAGCCGCTGCTCCTCCGCGTTGAGAGGAGCCAGTTGAGGTGGTTCGGGCATCTGGTCAGGATGCCTCCTGGACGTCTCCCTGGGGAGGTGTTTCGGGCATGCCCATCCGGGAGGAGACCCCGGGGCAGACCAAGGACACGCTGGAGAGATTACATCTCTCGGCTGGCTTGGGAACGTCTTGGTGTCCCCCCGAAGGAGTTGGTGGAAGTGGCCGGGGAGAGGAGCGTCTGGATCTCCCTGCTCAGGCTGTTACCCCCGCGACCCGGACCCGGATAAGCGGCAGAAAACGAAACGAAACAACTTGGGAATGTCTTGGTGTCCCCCCGGAGGAGTTGGTGGAAGGGGCTGGGGAGAGGAGCGTCTGGATCTCCCTGCTCAGGCTGTTACCCCCGCGACCTGGACCCGGATAAGCGGCAGAAAACGAAACGAAACGAAGCATCCATAGACTAAAGCTGATATGAAATGCAATTTATTGTTGTTATTTTTTTGCTCATACTTCAGCTTATGTGTTTCATTATGTTTTGCCTCTGTTATGCTATTTTTTTTTAAATTGTAAGGCATTTTGTAACTATGTTTTGGAAAAGTGATTACATAAATGAATTTATAATCAATTCGTCAATAACTTATAAACCCTTGTGTTTCAGCTAGATTATCATGCTTGTTCTGTACTGATGGGGTACTTGTTTATCCCTCTTAGACCTTAAGCAGCATGTCACTCAACAAACAGTTTGAGTCCGCGGGCAAGAAGCTCGGCTTGCAGGTGTGGCGGCTGGAGAAAATGGAATTGGTACCCGTCCCCACTGAAAACTATGGAAGCTTCTACACTGGAGATGCTTACCTACTGCTCTACACATACTCCCTTTCTTCTCCTTCTTACAACATTCATTCATGGACTGGTAGGAGATTTAGATTTTCTGCTGACTTTTCAAAGCAAACTCTTTTTCGTTATAGAGCATTGTTAAAAGTCATTTATATCTTATAAAAGGTATTATGTGTTTTACACAGGCAAAGAAGCTTCCCAGGATGAGAAAGGAGCCACGGCTATCATAATGACCCAGCTTGATCAATACCTGAATAATGAGCCGACACAGTTCATGGAATATCAAGACATTGAGTCAATTACATTTTTGAGCTACTTTAAGACTGGCATACAATATATGGTGATGCAAAATTCATTACTCCTGTTGAATTATTTAAAAATCTTTTCACAAAAAAAAATAATAATTTCTTCATAGCGAATACATGCTTATATTGGAAGCAGAATTCATCACAATGCTATTCTGGGGACTGTTTGAAGTTGTGGTTACCTGCTCTCTCTGTTTTTCCTCCGGGGAGAGTTTGAACTGACAAACAAGTCAATGGGCTTAGGATGTCAAAAGCTAGAATAGTTCCACTAAAACAGCCTAAATCCAGGCTACATGGCAAATTTGAAGTCAAAATTCTGTTCTTCGCAAATCAGAAGCTAAATATCTTATCTTAACATCCAAGGAATAGTTAGACCAAATGCGTAGGCAGATATTGCCTTTTACAGTCTAACCCAAACTATATCTTATATTTAGCATAGCGTGGTATACCTACTCTTATGAACAAGAAATGAGTAATTAATGTCAAACTGCATCTTTAATGTTAAACTTCATATTCATGATTAGTATGATATCCTTTGAAAACAACATACCATGTGTAGTTTCATGTATGCGTTGTGATACTTCATTCTATTTGACTTTCCTTCCATTAAAGAAAGGTGGGGTTGCCTCAGGCTTCAACCATGTGGTGACCAATGAGAGAAATACCCAACGCCTGCTGCATGTTAAAGGTCGCACCACAATTAGAGCAAGAGAAGTAAATCTGTCTTGGTCCAACTTCAACTCAGGCGACTGCTTCATCATTGTCTTGGGAAAGGTGATCAAGACCGGGGAATGACATCATGCAGGCTTCAGGGGTTGCATTGCTTCACCATCACATTGTATCCATGCTATTTTTCTCTGCCCCTCTCTGTGAAATGCTAGAACATTTACCACTGGTCTGGCAGTGAATGCAACCCCTTTGAGCGTCTTAAAACCACTGAGCTGGCCATTGGAATCCGAGACAATGAGGGATCTGGCCGCAGTGCCTTAGAAATGGTCGACGAGGGCTCAGAGCCACAAGAAATCCTTAATGTGAGTTTTTTTTCCCCACGTTATTTTGAAAACATCTGGGAATATCTGTGACCGTAGCTGTGACTTTAACTAATTTAAGGGTTTCATTTACTGTATACTGTAGGTGCTTGGACCCAAACCTGAGCTCCCATCAGCAAGTGTGGATGATGTGGCCACTGACAGGATGAACAGTAACGTTGCAACGCTCTATTTGGTAAATATGTACAAATAGTTATCTTTTAAATGGATTCCTGGATGTAAAAATGTTGCATTATCTTGTTATATTATCTTATTATTGCAAGTTTCAAATGGCAAATGGAGATTTTTCATCATGTCTCTTGTTCTAGATCTCCGATGCTGCTGGCTCCATGAAGACAACCATGGTGTCACGTATAAATCCATTCGAACAAGACATGCTCTCAAACAGTGAATGCTACATCCTGGACAATGAAGGAAACAAGAACATATTTGTCTGGAAAGGTATTAGGCCAAGACATTCATTTTCTGCAACCTTTTTTTTCATGTGCTCTGTTTGGATTGGCAATGATTAGTTGATTAATCTATCAGTCAATCTATAGGAAATAATTACCAACTATCTTAATGTCATTTATTTTTTCAGTCATTTTTCGAGTAAAATTGTCAATCATTTTTTGGTTCCAGCTCTTTAAATATGTGGATTTTGCTGCTTTTCTGTGTCATTGATGATAGTACTGGGGAGAGTTTGGGTTTTAGACAATTGGTTGAACAAAAGAATGACTTGATTTATCAAATGATTTATCAAATCATTCCCAAAAACTTTGAAGTCTCTAATCACTGTACTACACCACAATCAGGGAAGGATGCAAATACAGATGAACGCGCAGCAGCACTTACTGCTGCAAACCAGTTCATCAAAGACAAGAATTACCCCTCAGATACGAAGGTAATGCTGGCCTGTGGTGAAAATATGCTAGAAAAACATTATTCTTCCTATCTTGACTTCCCGTTAATGCACATGCTCATCCCTCAGAGTGTTTTTGATGTGGACAGGTCCAGATCATGCCAGAAGGGGGTGAGACCACCATGTTTAAGCAGTTCTTCTTCAACTGGTTGGACAAGGATGAAACTACAGGCCCGAGTAAGCCCTACAGAACTGGTAAAATTGCCCAGGTGGAGCAGGTCCCCTTCGATGCCTCTAAACTCCATGACAGCAACTCCATGGCTGCCCAGCACGGCGTGGTGGATGATGGATCCGGGAAAGTCCAGGTTTGGTCACTAGCCTAGCTACGCTTGAACTGTACATTCATGTCTTCAAGTCTTAGAGTGCAGATGTGGCTGTCCCTAGATTTGGCGTGTGGAAGGAAATGACAAAGCACCTGTGGACCAATCCACCTATGGACAGTTCTTTGGAGGTGACTGTTACCTGGTGCTGTACACCTACAACTTGGGAGGCAGAGAGAAGCATATCATCTACACCTGGTGAGTGCATTCAGTTACAGCTAAGTTTTTAGGCTGTAACAAAAATGAGAGCTGAGGCAGTCTGTGTGCAAAATAACAATTTTGCTAAAATGAATTAAATGAAAAGAAAAGAAACACTTGAAGAGTCAGTATCAGTGTCGCGATTTTAAAGCAACATCCAGTTTCTAACATCACAATTAAAAGCCGGCTCAGCAATTTTTTCACTCTCTATTTTTTTCTTTCCACTTCTTTAACACTTCAAAAACAGCACAGATATCTTGCCAGTAGCCTGCAGCTACCCGTTAAGATGCTTACGATGTGTGCATGAGATGATCAACTGACTTGTAAAGGAGATGACTGACAGAGTCGGAACATTTTTTTTCATCGTCATATCTTCATTATTAATTTGTTTGGGAACACTGTTTAGATTTGAGAAAGCAAACATTCTAACTATTAACAATTAAATTTGTATCTTTTTTTCTGTTAAACACTGTAATCTTTATTGTTGCTGAATATTTTTAACATCTCTAACCTGTAAAAAGCCACTGCCTTAAAGTAAAGCTGTTGTAAAATACAGAGCACTAGATTTATATATATATATATCGTTTCCAGGTAATAAAAACATTGATTTGTTAATCTTGATAAAGAAATATAACATTATTTGGTCTTCAGTAAAGAACAACTATAACAAAATTTCCTCCCACTGCATCCAAAAGTCATCAAGTCATTGTAGAGGAAAACTCAAAGGATTATCAGTCAGTTAGATTCAATGTCTGGTGATGGTGAATATTAGGATTGTTCATTGTGGACCAGACTGATAGTCCATGAGACTTTGTCTTCTTCTGTGAAGCCATGCTGCTAGTGTAGTTTTTAAAAAAATGGATGTGACATACATTGTGTGTCCCGATGGATTTTGGAAGTCCATATTCCAAAAAATTGCAGTCAATCAAATTACAGACAACCAGTCAACACTGAGTGAACCTAGGCTTTTGTGGACCTTTGTGGGACTGAGGAGCGCTCTACCAGCATTGTGTTTAAGAGCGAATAGTGAATTTCATGAGTGATTTTGCTGGAAGTCTGAGTTATGAATACATAATGGTATTGCTGTTTTTAGGCAAGGACTGAAGAGCAGTCAGAATGAACGGGGTGCTTCAGCTGTCCTCACTATCAAAATGGATAATTCCATGGGTGGAGTGGCTACCCAGGTAAGATTTCTACTGTGAAAGCAATCCACAGTATTCACTCCTTCCTTTCTTTATGGATAAATCATGATCTTAGGAAGCACACTTGCTTGGTGAGTTCATTGATCCTACTCTCTTGTCTGTGTGTTAAACACACACCAAATGTAATTCTAAGATTCTCTAGGTGAAAACATGTCAAACTAAAGGCATAGTTTGTTATTGAGGTGAAGTAATGTGGAATCATGGCAGTGGAATTCATGCAACAGAGCGTGCCTCACTGCGCCATCCCTCTTCAGGCACGTAGGAGAACTACTTTGGCAATCAGTGTATGATCCTCCATTTAGAGTAACACGAGTCTTCTTCACTGGCTGTATTTCAATGCCACAATAATGTACTAATGCAAAGGCCTTTTTGTCTGTTCTCAGCTACTATAATAACAAGGTGGTACAAGATGGCACCCTCGGTGGAAGGGAGACTCGCTACCATGCGACTATAAATTGATTATTCTAAAATCACATATACACAGTGGTTTTTGTTTTAGGTGACTACACACTAATGTTAACACAGTTACAAAGATTATGTCATGTGTTTGCAAACAGATATTCTTATATTATTCTACACTACGTATCCAAATATGTGGCTAGACAGTGGCCGGTTAGCATAGCACAGATTGGAACATAGAGAGCAGTTAACACTACGCAAGAAAGCAAATGTGTTTCTCAAAATCTTGCTGTAATCCTTTTGTGACTTTATGACTTTATGTCATCGGCTGAATGATTCGTGTCACCCCTGTCGTAGCAGCACATACAAGTCTAGTGTTATTGTCTCGGCAGGTTCGTGTCACTCAGGGAAAAGAACCTCCTCATCTTGTGAGCCTGTTTAAGGAAAAGCCTTTGGTCATCCACATGGGTGGCACAAGCCAAAAGAGTGGTGAGAGTAAGCCTGGCAGCACACGACTATTTCATATCCGCCAGAGCACCAACAAAGCCACACGGGCGGTCGAGGTCAGCCTTGTTTATTACAAGCATTTGTACGACCGGATGCTGTCCAAAGATTGATTCACAACATCCTCCTTCTCTTTATGTGTCACTGAACCAGGTCGAGCCTATTACATCCTCCCTGAACACAAATGATGTATTTGTGCTGAAGTCACCTCAGTCCCAATGGCTGTGGAAGGGAAAGGGAAAGACTCCAGAGGAGATGGCTGCAGCCAAGTATGTTGCCACTCTGCTTGGAGGACCTATCACTGAGGTGGAGGAGACTAAGGAGCCAGGTGAGCACTAAAAAAATAGCTTTTGTCTGTGCTGTTTAACAGTATATAATATTTCCTCAGCGCAACTGTTTTCTCTTTGTTGGCAGATAATTTCTGGGCAGCACTGGGTGGAAAAGGGGAATATCAGACCTCTCAGACCCTGCAGAAGACCATCAAACCCCCACGACTGTTTGCCTGTTCGAACAAGACTGGCAAGCTGATAGTAAGCACATTTTCTTATGTTTTAATTCATTAAAAATATATGAAAATGGTTTCTCTGATGATATGCTGCCTTCTCTTTTTAGGGCTACCTTAGTATTCTGTCCAAAATTTCACAGATTGCTCCTGTTGATCGTAATATGTAGAACCATGTAGAACACTTTATAAATGTGCACTGCTAAAAATTTAGGCTGAGGAGGTGCCCGGAGAGTTCTCACAAATGGATTTGGCAACCGATGATATGATGATTATGGACACGTGGGACCAGGTAGGCCATCCTTAACTTTTAATTATACGGTTCTGTCGGACTTCTTTGTGGACATCATTTCTTATTTGCACCTTAACCCTAAATCCATTTGGTTATTTCTGCCACCAGATCTTCATTTGGGTCGGAAAGGACGCCAACGAGACTGAGAGAACTGGATCGTACAAAATTGGTGAGAAAAACAGTCCGATATAAGTCCTCCGGGTACCCAACTCTCCTCTCCCCTCCGGGGTTAGGAGGGGGGTTCAATGTCCCCCGATATTAGATATGTAGAAAGTTTAAGTTAAAGACTTTGTTTACAAATGTATGTTCGTTTTTTTCTTTCAGCGGAAGACTATTTGGAGTCAGACCCCTCGGGCCGCAAAGGCATCGCCATCAACACCATTCAGCAGGGGGAGGAGCCGCCCTCTTTCAGTGGCTGGTTCCATGCATGGGACGCCAAATTGTGGGACAAAGATCTTTTGAAAGTCTTACAACAAAGATGCAAAAATAATTAACACAAAGAAAGCAGTTGTGTGTGCAAAACACCTGCAAATATAAAATACAAAACTATTCTTTTTTGTTGCACTTACTATTCAACCTGTACAATACTGTGGGCTTTCAAAATTCTGTGTGAGTATAGAGTTGCTTGGAGATTATAGTTTTGATATCCAGTTTTTGAAACTCTGATGTGCTTAGCATCTTAAAAGGATTCTTAGAAGATCACTCGATGTATTAAGGCACAAGTTAGGCACAAGATGTCTCCCCATTCCCTGTAAAGCCCATCCTCAGTCTGTGTGCATTGGTCCAGAGGCTTCATGTTTCCACATCACGCTGTACGACGAATATTGGACCAGGATTGGCTTTCGAACTATTTGTGATGTCACAAATCATGCACATAGGCTCCGCCTCTTTTAATCAGATTTTCAATGAGCACAGAGAACACAAACACTTTGAACAAATGTGAAAACAGCCTTATGGTGTCACAGTCTACACAGACATCATGAAAACAAAGTGAAGCTTAAAAATTCAAGTGGAGGAACAAAAGGAAAAACACATGTATGACAAGTGGGATTTACATAATACAGTGAAGAAAGAAGCAATTGGGCCCCAAAACAAATCCAGACAGAATCATCAATAATTCAAGACTCACACTATCTCACATATATTGAATCAAACCTTCAATGGGAAAGTTTTTGGAATTTTCTTTCTGTCTTCTCTTCATTCTTTAAAACAGTAAGGTTATCTGTTGCAATATCACAATGTCTAATCACTCACAAATTCAGTCTGTACAATGTACGCAACCATAGAAGAGCTTTTGGCACTTTAATCGTGACAGTTTCATTCCTGTTTGAGATGACATGTGTTCATATTTTCACACTATTTTTTTTTTTTTTTTACAACTTTTACAATTTATTTTACATTCGGAAATCTGATCGTGAAATTTTAATTAAAAGTGTCATTTAAGGGGGGTAATTGTCTTGTCCAGTAGCCTTTTTTTTTTTTTTTTTTTTATCAATCCAGCATATGTGCTATTCTTATGGTTCACAGCAACAATAAACCTGTTATCATGAACCTAATTCCTCAGAAGGCATCAGTGCCATGTGTATACGTGCTGGTAATCTCAAGCCAGCGAACACAAGGCTTCTGCTGAGTTGCAGACCTTGTGGATTAAGGAACTTTAAAAACGCCTCAACGTTGCCTGTCACCTCTACCCCTGCACCCGTCTTGTTTGCTTTTCATTCTGTGCTGCTGAAGCTTTTAGCCAAACACGGACCAGGCACAATGAGCCAGAAGGTGGTACTCATCACGGGCTGCTCCTCAGGAATTGGCCTTGCACTGGCTGTCCGCATTGCAAAGGATGAGAAGAAAAGATTCATGGGTAAATTCAAAAAGAGTTCAATCTAAATTTTCAATGACAAACAGATAGACGTTTTTGTGTCACTGGTGTCAAACTAGAATGACAATTTCAATCAGGGGAGAGGAAAGTTTGCTTTTCAACGGTGTTTGTATTGCATGTGCATCATTTGGTTTTACTCACCTCAGACACAGATTTTATTTTCAACGCTAATCTGGACTGAGGTCTTTTTCCTGACTGCAGTTTAGTCACTGGTCAGGTAGCAACTATTTATTCAAGTGTTTTTAATAGTATCCTGTGTTTGCCCTCAAATTCTTAATTAAAATGCAGTTTAATTGAACCAGTTACAAATTAATTTCAAACTGGTACACCAATTTATGCTCGTCTGAATGACATAGATGTTTTGATTATATGTAATTATATAGAACACCATTTTCTTGATTTATTGAGGGTAAGTTTTCCTTAAATTATGTCTATGCAAAGTCTGACACTAAGTTTGTTTTCACGTTCATTGCTAAAGGTTTCAAATTTTCCTTTGTTCACAGGAAATCTGAGTGGCATACGAGCAATATTTTTTATGACATCACAAACAGTTTGAAAAGCAATCTTGGTGAAATATTTAACATACATAAATGTAATGGGGAAACTTGAAAATATTTACATGTTCAATTATTCTGGAATGTTTCAATAAGGGGGAATGAATAGGTGTCATTTGAATGGTTTTATTGTGGTAATTCTATATATTTTTTAGCAAAACAATTCCAGACACACATTTTTTATACCTTAAAAGGATTTGGTAATGATGGGTAATAATGTTGAATATTCAAAATTGTAGCAATACAAATAACCTTTAATAGTTTAATAGGTCAGAGGTTCTAAGGCTACAAATAAGTGTTAGAGGAACTATGGCAGTAACACTTACATACACTCCTTCAAAGTTATGCCCTTCGTTTGATTTGTGTAGATGTAAGAATATTTGTACAGGCAACCCATCATTTTATTATGTAACACAAATAGAGAAATGACAGGCATGTTAAGCTTCCCCACATCACAACAGAAACCACACTAACTGTTTCTGGGGAAAAAAGTTACAATTTAGCATTTTTCATTATTCAGTGTGTTGAAATTAAAAACAAAATTCGATTACCTCCACTGTCCAAGTATTATTGTGAGTCAAAAAAAAGAGGAGAGAGTTTGATTTCATGTAAATCTAAATGTTCCCAGTTCTCCTGCGTTCAAGTAGTGAACAAAATCACAGCTCCAAATCAATTTTTTTGGCTGTAGTGTATGCCACCATGAGAAACCTCAGTAAGGGTGAGGCGCTGATCAAGGCCGCTGGTCGCACTTTGGGCCGGACTTTGGAGATCAAACAGTTGGACGTGTGTGATGAGGAATCCATCAGAGCCTGTGTGGGCAGCTTGCCTGAGCACAGGGTGGACATTCTAAGTAAGCCCATACCATTTTGGTTTGGTAGAGTCACAAAATCTGCAAGTGCAGCTATTCATAGTGGCACTGCATTAGTATTTCCAATAAGTCACTTTTTCACTTCAGAAGCTTGCATAAGAAGCTTTCCGTCAATTTTTTTCTTCCCCTTACAGTAAGCAATGCTGGAATGGGTCTCATTGGACCCATTGAGTGTCAGTCCATTGACGAGATGAAAAATGTGATGGACACCAACTTCTTTGGGCTTGTGCGGCTACTGAAGGAAATTCTTCCTGACATGAAGAGAAGGAAAAAGGGTCACATTGTGGTTATGAGCAGTGTGATGGGCATTCAGGGTGAGGCTTCTTAAATCAGATTCATCATCAGAGCATTTGTCTGTGGTGACTAAACACTGTCTCTAACTGAGGTTAACTCTCCTATCTCTTACAGGAATTCTATTCAATGACATCTACGCTGCATCCAAATTTGCAGTAGAAGGCTTTTGCGAAAGCTTAGCAGTACAAGCCCTGAGGTTTAATCTCAAGTAAGATGCTGATTCTCTTAGGCTGCAGATCCTTCACATGCACATCCAGCATTGTGATTCTTACAGCTGTCTGTTGGTCTCAGTAAGAGAAACATTACTCCACAGTGCTTACATGAAAATATCTGTAACAGGGCTTGTCTTTGCCTGAAACAGCACACACATATTGCAAAATGTAAACCATAATTGTCCTGCAGCTGAAGTGATAACATGCCAACTTAAGTGTATTGTTCCAAAAACAAAACACACCCTGGCTGGGAACAAGCCCTAACAGAGCGTCATGAATTTACCAGTCATTACAGGAAATACTTTTGCAGGGTGGTTTCACATTGCAGTAAAATCAAAAGCATGTAATAAAAAAAAAAAAATCCATTACAGTATAATAAAAGTAGCATTAGTACTGTACTATACTATTTTCCTAACAAGTCAGTTTACTCTCAGAAGGAAATATTATTCTTTTTGTACTTATTCTTTCCTCAGTATCAGCCTGATTGAGCCGGGGCCAGTCATAACAGAGTTTGAGCGTAAAGTCTACGATGAGGGCTTGAAGACTGATCTGAGCAAAGCTGACCAAGTGACCGCTAACATGTTCACAAATATTTACATGAAGAACTATAAACAAATCTTTGAAACCCTGGGGCAGACACCAGAAGATATAGCAGAGGTATACTATATCTATCTGACACACCTATATTTTAGGTGTGGACCACGGTTTTATGTTTATTCTGTGCCCTTCCTTCTAGCATACTCTCAAGATCATCACCATGGAGAATCCCCCTTTCCGCCATCAGACAAACACCCTTTACACTCCGATGACCACTCTCAAATATGCTGACCCCAATGGTGACCTCCCAATCGACACGTTTTACAAAATGGTGTTTGAACACGACAAGGTCTTCAACGCCAGCCTGAACTTCCTCAAACTCCTGCGCTGGAGAAGTCGAAAGAGCTTTACCTTGGAAAAAGACAAGAGCAACTGAAGTCATCCCCCCATCTTTGTTGATTATGAGTGATACATTTATCAATGCATCCCTCCTTTTTCATTAATTTTGTTTTTAACTGTAGAACTTAATGAAATAAAATGACTGTTATGAAGAAATAAAAATATGAAATCAATAAATAATTGTGACAGTGGCAATCTTTTCGCTTGCATCAAGGAGCTCTTCTATCCGGTTTTAAGTCACATCCTGATACATACGTTCATCATCGTAGCCCTCTTAAGTCATTATGCGTCCTGTATTACACAACATGTAAGCCCTATAGACAAAGGGCAACAAATACGTCAATTCATCATGAGAAGCATTTGTTCAGATAAATATTACCTTGATGAGGAGTAATATATATATTTCAGTGATATAACCTCAGGTTATATCAGGTTCACTAAGTAATAGGTTAAACCTATTACTTTATGAACCTGTTGCTGATGACATAGGACAATCATGTTTGGAACAGTGAATTATGAAATTTATTAATTAATCTGAGTTTCAGTTCTTTAATCTGATTTTAATATCACAAGGAATTATTCGGAAAGCATTTTCATTTAATGTATGAGTGAAGGCAGGCAATTTTCAACAATAGAATATGAACTGGCGACTTGTCCAGGGTGTACCCCGCCTTCGCCCCAAGATGCTGAGATAGGCTCCAGCCCCCCCCGCGACCCCTAACGGGATAAGCGGTAGAAAATGAATGAATGAATGAATGAAGAATAATACATTAAAATACTATTTAACATAGATAGCTGCAATTCTCTATATCAACAGTAGGTGGCAGTAAATATTATCCAAGCGACTTCCAACCAACATTTTTGGTGTTGACACCACATTTCCGCTTCTTTGTTTGACGTTACATCCGGACAAGAGTTCAGCTAAGGCTTCCCTAAATGTAAAATAATAAATGATTTGCTGGCAGCTTTAAGGGTGTTCTACATGTGGGGGTACATATTGGTAAATAAAAGGGCGAGTAACCTGCGGCGTTGTGGCGACTTTATTCTACTCGTCGTCACTTCCCAGCCTACTATTTATTAATGTAGGTAAGGCAGGGGCAGTTCGTTGTTAGCTTAGCTTTAGCCATGCTCTCAGCCAACGCTTTCACTTGTCTTTTGGGTTGCATCTTGCTTACGACTGGGACCACGGCTAGCTAGAATGATATGCTAGCTAGCTGATTATTTTTCTATTTATCAGTTTTTGTGTATTTTTTCGATTCGTGCGTTCCTCAGAACTCTTGTTTTCAGATTCTGTGTAACAGCGGTGGTTTACGTAAACGACACCTTTTTTGTTTCAACACGCGAAATCGCCGTTAGCCTAGTTAGCGAGCCTGCTAACTTTAATGAGACGGCTTTTGATGACAATTAAGTTGGCGTTGCCTTGTTCTGGGCCGTGTACCGAATCTCAATTGACTGAAAACGGCCTGTGACTGTCCTCTTACGTTACTCACCAATTGGTTAAGACCCAGAGTTTTTATTAAGTTTGTGGTCATATGCCTGCTACGATGGCTTCTTCCTCTGGAAACGACGACGACCTCACCATCCCCAGAGCTGCTATCAACAAGATGATTAAAGAAACTCTTCCCAACGTACGAGTGGCTAACGACGCCAGGGAGCTTGTGGTTAACTGCTGCACAGAGTTCATACACCTCATATCCTCAGAAGCCAATGAAATATGCAACAAGTCCGACAAGAAGACCATATCTCCTGAGCATGTCATCAATGGTGAGCTCTGAGCCATGTTTCCTTAACTAGTGTACTGTAGAATAGAAGAGGGGTTGTGTCTGGGGCTGCACTCATTTTAAACCACAGAAAGTAATTGAGCTTTCGACTCTTTCTTTCACTCTGCAGCCCTTGAGAGCCTTGGTTTCGCTTCATACATAACGGAGGTAAAAGATGTGCTTCAGGAGTGTAAAACTGTGGCTTTGAAGAGGAGGAAGGCAAGCTCCCGCCTGGAGAACCTGGGTATCCCTGAGGAGGAACTCCTAAGACAACAACAGGAATTGTTCGCCAAGGTGGGATCTGTCAGGAAACATTTTGGCAGTAAGATCTTGGTGTTTGTAACTTATGATTAAAAAAAAAAAAAAAGAACTAAACTGTAGTGTTTTTGACACCTCAACATTAAAAACCCTTCAAAATGACAAATCGGTCATTATTTATTCATAAGGTATCAGTTAATGGAAAGTCGCCTCAAGAGTTTTAGTTCAACACTGAAGCTCCTTGAGAGTAGATATTCCTACTGTAGAATGCGAATTTTGTCTATGTATAATATATTCATGCTGATTTTAAACTAGGTGACACTTTAATATTTTTCTAGAAAAACGAGAACATGGCATGGATAATAAAAACTTGAACAAAGTTACTAAGCTAACTAATTGTTATTGCACAGTACCTGTCAGCTCATCTTTTACAGTATGCCACGCCTCCATTTCGCTGCACATATTGAAATATGTGTGTGTGAAAAAAAAATCCTTAATCCTTGAATAGCGTTATTTGAATGTAAAACAACAAACTGCCAAAAAACAAACAAGAGCTGAAAACCTATGCTGTCAATGAAAGGTTGTGGCACCGGTGTGCAGTGGTTCTGTAGATCGGTCTATGGGAGCTCAGCCTAGGTGGGATGCACCTTTTCAGAAATATCCCTACATGACAAGACTACAGGGAGACAGCAACAACTGTGATTTTATAAATACGGACAATAATATGAAGAGACATTACTGCATACTTTGATACACTGGATGGTGGTATGCACCTTTCAACATGAAAAGTAAGTGCGGCATAATGATGTCATGTTTGAGCCGCAAACTCCTGCACCTAAGTAGAGCAAACATGTTTTTTGCAGGAAAAAGCCTGTTTTACCCATTAATTGTGTATAAACTACACATTATGAAGTAGTTCTTCAGATACAACAATGTGATATTATTAGATATCTTTTAGATATCAGCCTCGAAATGCAGGTATTTAAAAGTATTAGCTAAATTAAAATCCATTTTGATCATTCAAACTAATGAGGCATGGTGCTAATAAGCAAATAAGCACTATAATAAGCAAACCTGGTAAACTGGCAGCAGTAGTGCTTAGTAATAAATCAAGTAATATTTTATATTACACATGGCATGAAACATGCATAAAATAACACAAACTTAACAAAAAGTTCAAGACTGATAGGGACTGGGACAGGGCATTACGCAGATTAACTGCACATGTGAAGGCTCAGGCAGCAGAGGTTGAGCACATTTTCTTAAACCATATTTTGTTTAGAGATAACATAGTCATGACGTGATATTATTTCTCTGGTCTGAATCTGCAATGAGATGGTGCCTTAACATTCGACTTGGTGATACAGTTATTAATATCACGTTTGAGGTGTTTCACAGAGAAATCAAATCTTTTTTGAGTTTGATCACATGATTTGAAACTTGTCTGTTACTGTAACTCTGTTCCACTTGACTAACCAGTTAAGATGGGCCATTCTTGTGAATGCGATATCTCAACATTTTGATAGATTTTCTTCAAGCTTTGCACAAATGTCCACTCTGAGTCAAGGGTGTACTAATTAGATTTTGGATGTCAGAGGTCAAGGTCACTGTGGCCTCATATGAAGACATAAACACTCAATTCAAAGCAACGGACAGTTGTCTTTGATCAGTAGACCTTGACCCTTGATGGCCTGCATTGAGGGAGTTTTGTCAAATTTGGCACAAACCTATGATTGGACTTGGAGGTAAATTAAATTTTGGAAGTCAAAGGTCATTGAACCTTATATACCAAAAGGTTGCAGTTAAATGGGATTACCACAGCGCCTCTTCTTGACCCACCACTGTACTTTTAACTGTCTACTTTGTTGACCTTGTGGAGGCATATAATCTCCAACGGTAATTTTTGTAGTTTGACTACTTTAATATGTAAAATACCATGTGTAACATTGAGTGGAAAATTCTGATTGTTGATCATCTCTGATTTGACTGATATTAGAATAATTCTCTAATGTCATAATAAGCTTTTCATTTTTCTTCTTGCGGTTCTGTTACTCCTCAACCATGACTGCAGGCTCGGCAGCAGCAAGCAGAGCTTGCCCAGCAGGAGTGGCTACAGATGCAGCAGGCTGCACAACAGGCACAGATGGCAGCAGCATCTGCCAGCGCCACCCAACAGGCCGGCTCCTCTCAGGACGAAGACGAAGAGGATGACATGTGATCCCAGGAAATGGCTGAACTTGTCTGAATCCCTTCATGGGAAAATGTTAGCTGGCAGTTCTCCCAGTGCTGTCATCTGCAGAGACATGAGACATGTTTTGCTGCTGGTATACATCAGTGTGACTGGGATAATGCATATTGGAATGGACAGAGAAGAGAAAGATGAAAGGGGATTCAAAGATAGCCACATGTGCGGATACAAGTACCTAACACAGATTTGGATTGAGAGGCTGTTAACATTTTTGATTAAACCCATCCTCCTCTTTTTTCCAGTTGCTTTTGTTGTCAGTAATTTGTAGATTTCTGGATGTGTTGTTGACACACGGATGGCAGACACTGCCTGGGATATGTTATTAAATTTGGGTTATAATGCAGCAAGTTTTCCATTCTTCAGGTACTGAACCAGATAACTTTCTTCTGTTACCTGTTGTACTAGATCACTTTTTGGTGGCTTAGAAGAAGTACTCTTAAGACATTTCAGGGCAGTCAGTTTCCCCCATCCTCCTGAAGTATTCATTATTTTAGGGATTATAAATATTAGGTTTTTTTTTTTATTTGTAAGTAGAAAACTAATGAGTAAAAACTAAGTGATTTGTGTTTAATTTATTCAGATACTTTATGTTGCATTTTCTTTCAACCTTGAACAACCCACAGTATTAAGAATTGGCCACACTTTTCAGAAGATGAATATTTATGTCTCAGAACCAAAGATCAAGGACAGAGCCCAGAATTTTTTTTCTTTTTATTAAAGGTGTTGGTGCTACTGTGATTGTTGTCACTGACTCCTGGTCAGTGTGAAAGATGTTTGGGATTTTTAACTTATGACCTTGTAAGATGCTTTGATATCCGGGCTAAATCTTTGTCCCCTCTTCTTGGGTGCAGTATCAAACATTTGCATTGTGACTATGGTTAATCCTCAGTGTGAAGACAAGTAACCTTCTCTCGCCTATAATACAAAATTGTATTCTTTAAGCAATAAAGGAAACCTGTTATTTGTTGTTAGTTATTTTGTTTCTTTTTTTAATAACACAAAAGTAATACTTTACTGCTCTCCATCTAAACACGTGACGCTTAGCCACCAGCCTCCTCTGCACTCTGCTTGACGACACGTGTGCAAGCAGGTAAACAGACAGCAGCCAAGCACTTAGCTAACCGGGACTACAGCCTTGTCATCTTGATCGTCACATCCAATTCAGCCTTTGGAGATGGCTGGAGCACTAAAACTGGTTCTGTTGGGTCTCCTTATTTTTGTTTTCCAAGTTCTTTCCATCATGGAGCATTAATTGGTAAATTGTCCAATTTTACTACTTATGTAACCTACATGTGAGTGCACCACAAGTTTGTAACTGACAATTTATTCCCCTTTGCTATAGCTCCCAGTCCCACAAGTGCAATTTGCTACTTGGCCACGAAATGCATTAATTACACAGGGTGGTGGACTGGCTTATGCCGTGGGGTCCAAATCAGTGCCAGCAGATCAACAGTTTTGAGGAGCCTCTGGCAAGATCGCTGGATGCAAATAACATAGTTTTTGCAGTGCATATACCTCTCCCTGACAAGGAGATGAGCCCCTGGTTTCAGACCAGTTCTGATGTGTAAGATAGTGGTTATCAAAGTTCAATGTTAAAATAAGTATTGCTATTTAACCCCATATAGTTAGTGAGGTGGTTGGTGCACAGTGAACATGGTTAAATTATTTCAGGGCGACAACCGGAGGATACATATTTTTCCATGAAATTGTTTTTTGTTTTTTTTTATAATTAATTTTTATTTGTATGTTTATTGATATTGATTTCACAGATGTATTTGTGAATGTCTTAAAAATGATTAATTGTATTCATTCTAGTTTGTATAGGCACATAAGTAAAAAGCAACCAAAACACATGTGTTGAATTGTTTTAAATTGCGTGTTATAAATGTACACATTTTTTAAATATTAGTTTTTGGCATGCGTATTTATCTTCTCAAAACCAGAAATGGACTGACTGCCCGAAATCTGATTGCATCTGATTGGGTGAGAGAGGTTAAACATTTATCACTGCTGTTTCTGCCTGAATGTTGGAAACTTCTTGTAAATCTGGAAATTTTGCCAACATATCTCAAGACAGCTTCGCTCTGAAAGGTGTCAACTGTAACCCCTGTGTGGCTTCACCAGACTTTAAATGCAAGTTTTACAATAAAAAAATGACTCATGGGATTTATGCTTCATCTGTGACATATTGTGAAAGGACGCTACTATTATTCAAACAGTTATCTTCATCTATATAGTTTATTATGAAAAACTACATAGGCATAATTTGATTATGCCTATGGTGGTGTGAGTGCTGATTGTTTGTTGTTCTATATTCTTTTTGTTTATAGAAAAATCTCCTGTGACTATGTAGCTCTATGAGTTTTCCAAATGTTAAATTGCTAATTAGTGAGGAATATCCATACTGTACATTTTGTACTGTACTGTACGTTTTTCTTTATTTTATCTTTATTTACTAATCCCTTTTATTCATGGCTGGTTAAATTTGATTGAAGGCTCACAGCCAGCCACTATTTAAGATACCTTCTCACTGTTCGGTCTAGCACCAAAATGTTGCAAATAAATATCAAGTTGGTCAGTGTGCAGGAGTCTTCAGTTTTTGAATTTTGCAAAAGCTACAAGCTTTACAAGCATTAACAAGGGGTTTGTATACTGCACTTAGCAGTAACGAGGTAAGGCGAAGGAGGAGGTGGCAAAGGCTAAACTGAAAGCTTTTGATGAGCTACATATATGAGATTTTGGACCTATAGGGATGGAGAAAAGGATCTGTATCGTCTGGCAAGGCAGAGGGATCGATCTGGGAAGGATGTGCAGCAGGTTCAAGTGATTAAAGACAACGATGGAAAAGTACTTAAAAGTGAGGAGAGCGTGCTGAGAAGATGGAAGGAGTACTTCAAGTTGTAGAAAATCAGAGGGAAGGAAGGGTGGAGGAGGTGAAAACCGTGAAACAGGAAGTTAGAAAGACTCATAAAGATGAAGTGAGAAAAGCTTTGACAAGGATGAAGAATGGACTGTCAGTTGGTCCTGATGACATACTGGTAGAATTATGGATGTGTCTAGGAGAGAGGACAGAGGAGTTTTTGACCAAACTGTTCAACATGATCTTGGACAGTGAGAAGATGGTTGAGGAATGGAGGAAAAGTGTACTGGTGCTGATTTTTAAGCACCAGTAAACACATGTGTTGAATTATTTTAAATTGCGTGTTATAAATGTACACATTTTTTAAATATTAGTTTTTGGCATGCGTATTTATCTTCTCAAAACCAGAAATGGACTGACTGCCCGAAATCTGATTGCATCTGATTGGGTGAGAGAGGTTAAACATTTATCACTGCTGTTTCTGCCTGAATGTTGGAAACTTCTTGTAAATCTGGAAATTTTGCCAACATATCTCAAGACAGCTTCACTCTGAAAGGTGTCAACTGTAACCCCTGTGTGGCTTCACCAGTATTTAAATGCAAGTTTTACAATAAAAAAATGACTCATGGGATTTATGCTTCAGCAATATAGCTGAGGAGCCACAAGATGAAGATTTGGGAAAGTGTAGTGGAAGCGAGGTTAAGAGACAAAGTGATAATTTGTGAGCAGTAGTAAGGTTTCATGCCAAGACAGAGCACTAAAGAAGCCATGTTTGCTTTGAGAACGCTGATGGAGAAGTATAGAGAAGGTCAGAATGAGTTGCATTGTTTCTTTGTGGATCTAGAGAAAGCCTACGACAGGGTGCAAAGGGACGAACTTTGGTTCTGTATGAGGGAGTCTGGAGGGGCAGAGAAGTATGTTAGACTGGTGCAAGATATGTATGAGAGCAGTATGACAGTGGTGAGGTGCGCTGTAGGAGTGACTGATGGCTTCAAAGTGGAGGTAGGACTGCATCAAGGATCAACCCTGTGCCCCTTTTTGTTCGTCATAGTGATGGACAGACTGACAGATGAGGTCAGGCCGGAATCTCAGTGGATGATGATGTTTGTAGATGACACTGTGACCTGTAATGAGAGGAAGCAGTTGAAAGAAAACCTGGAGAGGTGGAGGTATGTGCTGGAAATAAGAGGAATGAAAGTCAGTCTTCGCAAGACAGAATACATGTGTGTGTGAATGAAAGGGAGGCAAGTGGAACAGTGAGGTTACAGGGAGTAGAAGTGGAAAAGGTCCACGAGTTTAAGAAGGGTAAACTGTTCAGATCAACAAGGAGTGTGGTAAAGAGGTGAAGACAAGAGTCAGCAGTGATCTGTGACAAAAGAGTAGCGGCAAAAGTGAAAGGACAGGTTTACAAGAGGGTAGTGAGGCCATCAATGTTGTTTGGTTTGAAGACAGTGGCACTGACTAAAAGGCAGGAGGCAGAATTGGAGGTGGCAGAGTTAAAGATGTTGACATTCTCTTTGGGAGTGACGAGGATGGACAGGATTAGGAAAGAGCACATCAGCCTAGACTGAGATGGTTTGGACATGTGCAGAGGAGGGACAGTGAATATATTGGTAGAAGGATGCTCAAGATGGAGCTACCAGGCAGGAGGCAAAGACGAAAACCAAAGAGGAGATTCATGGATGTGGTGATAGAGGATATGCAGATAGTTGGTGTGAGAGAAGATGCAGACGACAGGGAGAGATGGAGAATGACAATTTGCTGTGGCGACTCCTAGAAAAATCTAAGTAAGACCTAAAGAAGGCGAAGATTCAGCACATCTTAAAATAGACGTCTTAGCCGCAGGCTACTGGCACAATCCTGGAAATTTCAAAGTGGGATGAAAACAAATTTAGGCTAGGACTTGCTGGGCTTTCCCTGAAACAGATTTAGCTCCAACTTTCTGGGGCTATCCTCTTGAAATTGACACAACATAGTGCTTAAAGTTGCCAGTGTGAAATGGGACTAAAGTAAACAAGAGTTGTCCTGCAATATGTTAGACTGTCTGTATACAAACAGACATTTAAGCCAGGAATGGAGTGTGAATCACAAATTGTTGGGCTTAGGTTTACCCTAGGTAAAAAATATTTGTGAGTGAAAATGGGCTAAGTTATCCCAGGATCAACACTTGGCCTATGTGATAAATCAGGTCCTTTAGAGACTGACAGAAGTTCATTGTGACACTTGTACAATTGTACAAGTTCGAGCAATTCTATTAGTTTCCAGCCAGCACTTTCATCGTAGTATCTGTTCTTCCTGTTACAGCACCTTCTAAAGCTGTTATCAGGCTCCATAAAAACACTTCAAGTTAAACAATTGGTCACTTTGATTGTGGTGTGACTGAAAAGTCATTTACCACAGCAGTCATAGTGGGGAAAGCACCGTGTTGAAGAGGAGAGCACTCGCCTCACTCTATAGCAGTCGCAGGTTCAGTGATTCAGTAGCTCACAAACCAGCCGTGAGTCAGAGCACAGCTAAGTTTATCCACTGCCAGCACTGTGGCTGAGATGGTCTCTGTCTTTGTTTGTGATCACAGTGTGGTAAAGTTAATTGTTTGTTCATTTAAGCTTGATATTTTAATTTCTGTTTGCTGGTTTACACTGAAAACTGTACATTTTGATTAGAGTTAACTAATATAAATTAATTTAATCAGATAAAATATTGTTTATGTTGATTCTGATGTAATTTTTTTTTGGAGATTGATGTGATTGAGTTGAGTTGAATATATACTGAAGCGTGTGATTCGAATTGCACCATGGATACTCTATGGAGACTCTTCGAAATGCTTTCCTCAAGAAACTGTGGTCCACAAGGATCAAAACCTCATGCTACAAAAAAGTTTCTTCCTGACAGTGGCAAGCCTCTTCAATAACTCCCGGGTCCCCATCTAACACTCTCTGTCCCTCTTACATACACAGCCATCCATCCTCATGCATTTGAAATCATATTTGCATGTTTCTATTTTATTTCTCAATTGATACATCCTTTATTGTAAATAATTGTACTTAATTGCATTTTTACTCTAATTGCACAATACTAATAGTTTATTGTGTTCTAATTCTTATTTCTCATAATATGCTCCGATATATATGGACAAATTCCTTGTATTATGTAAACTTTACCAATCAATAAACATGATTCTTGTCTCACTCTGCCCTGCTGGCTCCTGCTCCTCACTGCCACACCTCTTCATCTGCCCAGCTTTCCCACACCTGCTGATTTCCAGCTGCAGCTCATCCTTGCAGTATGAGCAACTCTTCAGCGATTATCTTTAGATTGACCTCCTGGTTTCAACTCGGTGTGCCTCTGACCACCACTCCTAGTCTCTGCCCCAGTAAAATGCAACAGATCTGGTTTTTCTCTGCCTGTGGCTGTGAGGCAATTCACCACTCTGAGAAAGACCTGCTGTCTTCAGAGCCTCCTATTGAGTGAAACATCTCTCCTTTCCTACCTGCCTGCCTGTTTCTGACTCAGCTTCCACATCAAACACAAACCCTGTCTGTTCCCCAATGGTGCCTTCCCAACCTGTTCACAGCTCTAAGCGAGTAAACAACTTACTTGCCTGATAACTCTTTGTGTACTGAATTCCCCACTGAACTCTGAACTGTGAATGTGAGTTTCAATTAAGTCGTTGGAAATCGCATACCTGGTGTTGCGCAGCGTGTGGGTCCTCTATCTGCCTGTAACAGTATCATCTGGCCAGCCATGGACCCAGCAGACAATCCCTCACCCTTGCACCGACTGGCTAGGATGGAGGGTGTCCTGCAGCAGCATGAGGCTGTAATGGCTGCCGCCGCTTCGGAGGCTAGGCAGGCAGTTGAGAATAATGGACAGGTTTTAGCTATGCTAGCCTCTCATTTGCAGCAGTTAATGACAGTTCAACTCCCCAAGCTTCGATATCTTCTCAAGCACCAGCTCCAACTGCTCTTCCACCCAGGGGGTTGGAGTTCCCGAACACTATGATGGCGACCCAGAACTGTTCATTGCTGTTCTCCCTCCAGCCCCCTACCTTTGCCTCAGAGATGGCAAACGAGTCTGTCTTGTTCCTGGGGTACATCATAGCCAAGGAGAGTCTCCAGATGGACACAGTGAAGGTCTCAGCAGTAACTTCCTGGCCTGTTCCTGACTCCCAAAAACAACTGCAGTGTTTCCTGGGTTTTGCAAACTTTTACTGCCACTTCATTCGCAACTACAACTCTGCAGCCGCTCCTCTCACCATCCTGACCAGTTCCAAGGTGCCTTTCCAGTGGAACCCTGCGGCTGACAAAGCCTTTAAGACCCTAAAGTCCAAGTTCCCCTCAGCACCCATTTTCGAAGTTCCTGTTCTTGATCGGCAATTTGTTGTTGAAGTCGTTGCCTTAGATGTAGGGGTCGGAGCTGCTTTGTCTCAAAGATCTGCAGCAGATCAGAAGCTTCATCTATGCGCCTTTTTCTCTCTTGCTGCTTGTCTTCGGCTGACAGAAATGATCTCGGCAACTGATAGCTTCTTGCTGCCAAACTGGCTCTAGAGGATTGGCAACACTAGCTGGAGGGCACTAAGGAGCCGTTCGGGATTTGGACTGATCACAAGAACCTTGAATACCTCTGCTCAGCCAAAAGACTTAATTCCCTTCAGGCCCGCTGGTCCCTTTTCTTTACCTGGTTCAACTTTTCCCTCTCCTACCGCCCTGGTTCTTGCAACGCAAAGCCAGATGCCCTGTCTCGGCACTTCCAGAAGGAGGACGGTTTGGTGGAGGGCCCGGTTACCATTCTTCCTCCTTCTGTGTCATTGCCACCCTGACCTTTGACATTGAGGAGAGGTTGAGACACGCCACAGAGGGTCAGCCAGGTCCTAGCGGCTGTCCTCCCAACTGCCTCTATGTTCCAGAAGCATTGAGGTCGGACGTTCTGCAGTGGGCCTGCTCATCCAAGCTTAGCTGTCACCCAGGTTCTTGGCGCACACAACATGATCTCATCCACTGCTTCTGGTGGCCGCCTTTTGAAAAAGATACCCGCAATCATTAAGGCCTGTTCCATCAGTTACCAGGACAAGACTTCCCATCAGGCCCCTGCAGGATTCCTTTAGCCACTCCCGATATCACATCGAGCCTGGTCCCACATCTCCCTAGACTTTGTCACGGGCATCCCTCCTTCAGACGGCAACACAGTCTTCCTCATTGTGGTCGACTGCTTTAGCAAGAGGACCCACTTTGTGCCCCTACCCAATCTGCCATATGCCAAGGGGACTGTCAAGTTGGTTCTGCACCATGTCTTCCGCCTTCATGGTCTCCCAGTAGATGTGGTTGTCTGACCAGGATCCTCAATTTACCTCGGTATTGTGAAAGGAGTTCTGCAGCCTAATGGGAGACACCGCCAGTCTCTCCTCTGGGTTCCACTCGAAATCCAATGGGCACACGGAGCACATGAATCCCTTGTATTTTGGTTCAGAGGAGTTTTAGGCCCACCTGTCATTTGTTTCCCCCTCTACCCACCCGGTTTGATGGTTTCTTTTGGATGTTGGGTGCCGTCCCTTGAGGGGGAGGTTCTGTCACACTTTACCCTGTTGGCTCCTGCTCCTCCCTGCAACACTTCCTTATCACCAAATTGTCTACGCAGTGTGTGTGACTTTCCAGCAATTATCTTGACTGTGGCTGTGTTCACCACTCTAAGAAAGACCTGTCTTCAGAGCCTCCTACTGAGTGAAACATCTCTCCCGTCCTGCCCGCCTGCCTGCATCACATCACATCATCCACGAACCCCGTCTGTTCCCCAACAGTGCTTTTCCCTCCTGTTCACACCTCTAAGGGAGTAATGAACTTACCTGCCTGATAGCTCTTCATGCCTAGAATTCCCCACTGAATTCTGAAATGTGAACGTGAGTTTCAATGAAGTTGGTGGAAATCGCTCACCTGGTGTTGTGCTGTGTTTGAGTCCTGCCTCTGCCTGTGACGGATTCTGATTAATTGCACAAAAGCAAACTATTCACCTTAACCTGTCTGGGAAAAAATAAAACAAATTCAATAGTTCTTTGTGACAGATCTCCTTCTGTGATCATGTCAATTAAAGTGTCACCAGTGCATTTTCATCACACAGATATGTTACTAATAACAGTACAGGTGTTTATGTTCAGTTCAGTAGTACCAGGGCAAAATTATGCAATACATACAATATCTTGTGTGTTTTCTATTACACGAGCATTTCTGAAACGTTATGAGGTAAATGTATGCGTAATCTGAGCGTTATCACGCGAACTTCTGTATAATGACCAGCGTGTAAGGGTGGAGTATGAATTGATGTCGACAGAGGACGCTGTTGTCCGCACTCACTCAGTCAGTCAGTTTTCTTCTTATTTTCTGCACGGTGAAACTTTTTCACTCGACAGCTATGATGAACGAGGTCATCTCATGGCTTCACTGTGAAACCGACGAGTAGCTGTGACGATTAGGTGAGTGTCAGATCACAGGTTACATGAAGACCTTCTGAGCAGCTGACAGCCGATCACCTTAATTCATGCAACAGTTTATTTAAACAGGAAGAGTGATTTGGGAGAAACACCAAGAATGAGATGTATTCTCATCAGTGTTGGTTTCATTTAGCAAGTCCGAAATGGGGGATTAACTGTGTTCCGTGCATGTACTGACTGGTAAACAAGATCGCTTCAATGAGAAGTGGTCACACAAAAATATGACATTTTATTATGGAGAGCCTACCTGTTATGCTTCTCTCTTTGTCGTTAACGTAACATATCATAAAGGACTCAAAAGTTGAGGTCGTATAAGGAAACACTTGTGGAAAGTCATACTTATACTAAAAAAATACTCTAAAATATGCGATACTCTAAAAATTAGAGTATCGCATCATTCTTTTCACCTAACTGACCTCCTTCACCTCAGCTGATAAGGTTCAATCCACTAAACTAGTCAGTGATGGGTAACCAAAGTTTTTTACTATACTGTGAACATTTGTCTTGTCTTGTGCATTAGAGCATCTTCTACACATACAGTAGATAGTGTTTGGAAGTAAACACAGGATCACATTGATTCATAATGTTAAAATCAATATTTTGATAATGTCATGACATGCGGCCACCAAAGACGGATGTTAGCAGGAGCAAGGAGTAATAACTGGTTCTCAGAATGACCTTCACTTGCTCATCCCTCTCAGATAAAAACGCTCCCAGGTATCAGCTTTCTTTGTTTTTGTATTAAAGTCACCATCAGAGCTGAAATTATTCACCTTGGCTTCAAGTTTGTGCTCTTTATGCTGATGTAATGGATATACTGTATTGTAAGTATGTGATTTAGGACCATCTGTTGTTGAAAATGTTATAATACGAGAATAAGGTTATTCAAACAGAGCCTGTGTGAGTTCTCTAGTAAGAACAATTGACAGTGAAAATATAAAGTATGCTGTATAACAAGACAGACAGAGGAAAGAATCAAAGACATGATTTTCTCTGTAAGTGGGATTCTGCCAGTTATAGGACCTGTGGCAGTTCAATGTGACTCTACTGTTCTGGTGCCGATGTGGGTTTGGCTGTGTTGCCTGTTGCCTGGAGTCACCAGTGCAGACCTTGCTTCAGTTTAATCTTGTGAGTCAGAACCCCCCCGGGTTTTCCCTGAACTCAAATTCCATGCTTGGCCTCCTGGGAGCTCGCCTGTGTGTCACTGCTCTGGTCACAAAAACCTTCAGAGAACGCTCCTGGCCAAATGATCTTCTGCTCTGACACACATCAGAGTGCTCAGCCTCCTCACTTGGCTGTTTCACAAATATGATGGTTTATATCTGAGGACAAGTGGATATGCCACACTTATGAGGCTGCTTAGTACACAAAGCATTAACTTTTATTCAACAGATGACCCTGCCATAACTCAAATGAGTTAACATACTCATTTGATAATAGATATAATAAAGATTCATCAGCAAAGTAAGTACATAGTAAATTGATCAACAACATTGAACATTTTTACACTGCAAATGAAGAATTCAACTAAAAAAGAAAGAAAAATTCTGTTATTATCCACTCACCCTTATGTTGCTGACAAGTTGAATGAAGTTTCATCTGCTGAGCGTTTCTGCCTAGCTTAAAAATACAATCAGAGCATTCTCTTAAACTGGACAAGTTTATCTGGTTCGGGGTACCGAGGATCCAATAGTACAGAGTCACACAGGGGGCTTTCTAAATCAATAGTCGTTTTAATTAACAAGGTCAAACTATGCAAAGGTACAGACAAGGATTAGGCAAACTCAGTAAACGGAACACGGAACAATGATCGAACACAAGGATGCTCACAAGGAATGTACGCTGGACAGCTCACTAAGAAGACAAGACAATCTGGCACAGGAGGAAGGGAACACGGGGTTTAAATACACGAGGGAGAGGCAGACAAGGTGGAGGGAGAAAGAGTAACCGCACACACTTGAGGGACACGACTAGACAGGAAATGGGGAATAGACACATCAGGATTTCAAAACAAGAGAGGAAACACTAAATGAACCTAACATACAGACACTTGATACTATCGGACCCTGACAAAGTTAGGGAGAGAAATCTGTGAAAGAATAACATACATGATCATGATAGGAAACCTAGTGTCTCCATACTTGCTGGCATCACGTGTGCCACGAAACCATTTTAATTTGATTTAATTTGTGGTCCTGCAATCAATATTAGATTTTATCATGGACATTTAACCCAATCAGTTACAGAAGGAGCTAACACCCCTTGCTTTAAAGCTGCAGTAGGTAACTTACAAAAATAACTTTCTGTCATTATTGCTAAAATGATCACTGACAGTAATACACGTGACAGTCTGAAAAAGTCTAGGTCCTCTGTTCCGCTGCTCCTAGTGCCGTTTGAAGAAACTAGTCACTTTCCACCGGAAATCAGAGTGTCTGGAGATTATCGATCCTTTCTCGTGAGCGAGCAGCTGCACTGCATAACTGGCTGTTACCTTCCAGGCACCAGCACTGATTGAATGTTTAGGAGGGAGGCATGTTTGGATTGGACCATTGTCTGTAAACGAACAACATGAGAGCTCCTCAAAAGTGAAGAAAAATATTTAAATCATCACCTTCGGACTAGTTGCAGTATAGCTCATAACCTCCTCCTTCTTAATGATGTCAAGCAGGACAATGGGACAAACTAAACACTCAGACCCTGTTCACAGTAATGTTTGGGCCTCTCCTCCATACACAAACTGTATTTTAGGTCACTACAAATGGATATTTTTTCAAAATGCCTTCTAAAATGTATAAAACTCTGGTTATATCTTTTAAATGCTGGGTAGAAAGATCCACTTAGAAGTGTGGAGAACATTATAATTAAACTCACTATGGTGGCTTGACTGCCTGATCAATACTTTGCAGACTCTGGCTGCAAATTATGTCACCAGGCATGTTGGCCTTTGCTTGTTTCCAATAAATTTTGGCTCCAATTTTGCACAGATGGAGAAAGTTTTGACCAGTGGCCGCTTGCTGTATTGCAGCTAAAAATTTCCCATTGCCATCATCATGATAGAGTGTAAAACTATGAACACGTCCAACTATGACTCTCTCTTTTATGGATTTTTCATTCATTGAGGTTTGGTCAAAAAAAAAACTTTTCTCAAGCCAAGAAAAGTGATTTAAAAGATCTCTAACATCAGCCAAATGTAAAGTGGGTGACGCAAGTGGGAGAAACACCACTGCGCATATTCACTGAGTTCCGAAGTGAACCCAGATGTGAGAAAACTGATTTGCTTGTTTTGTTTCTCGCAGATTACATATGCACCATTTCTGTACTTCTTTTTTAAAAATCAATGGTAAACGTTTGCCATCTGTTATTGATGTCAGTAGCTTAGACTGTAAGGATCAATGTTTTTTCTGCATCTGAACTGATGTACAGGTATCTGTCTATCTCACTATTCTCAACACTATTTTTCTACATACATTGCAATTGTGACTTTTAATTGTTTTAGATGCAGCTTTGCACATTTTAAGTATCATGCTTCATCACATGATAGACAGTATCTTTTTTTATAGATTCATTATATTGACAGCCTTTTAGTGTTTAGTTTTGTTTTGGTCAATATAGAGACAGGGGCATACATTTTATGGGAATGAACCTGGCAGTAAAATGGATGGAATTAGTGTCCTAGTGCTCCTCCTTGATGTTGCTGGGTTAACAGACCGCACATTCACATACTGACTGTTGTTGTCAGTCCCTTGGGGTCATTGATCTCTGATTCAAAACTGTCTGTAAGCGACATTTTTGCAGTATTTATCCTATCATGGCTTTGGAAAAAAAAGCAATTGACAGTAGGTGATCTTTAGAATCCCTGAAGTGTAAAAGGTCACATTAAATGGACTTGTTGGTTGCTTTTAAGTTCTAAATAGGGACCTTTAAAAATTGTGAATTACCTATCACAAAACTGCCCTGACTTCCTGGAATCAGTTTCTAAACTGTTAATCCTTTTATCAGATAGTGTCTCATGTCATCCTGTCTTTGCTCATTGTGGGACCTGTCATATTGCTGCAGTGAGACACTTTGTTCCGTCCCATGTGACATGTAGCTCAATTAACACAAATTAACACTCAGCAAAAACCTTTAATCATCTTCTCTTTATGCCCTCCCCCAGTCACCTGGCCCTTATGGGCAAGGTATGCGACCAATTTGTTGTTGGGTTTAAACTGGTTAACTCCCGGTATGTTTCATTGAGCCAGACCTTTTTGGCACATGTCACATATACTATTAATAAATGTAAGTTCATTAAAAATTATCAAAGATGCTATACCTGGGAAAATGTATGATATTGTAGCATAGGTTAAATTTTTTAGTGAATAGATAAATGAATAATAACATTTTAGGATGTATGCCAGCGGGGAGGCAGAACAGAAATCTCTGGTGACAATGATCTTGTCACAGTGTGTGTTACCTGAGAGGGATAGTGTTGCAAATCAGGATGTGTTGTATGTGCAGCACAATACTATCTAAAATTCAATAGCTAGGTCATTATATTTAGTTCCTGCCAGGCTGTATTACTATTGTTTAGACGTCAAAACACACTACAACCCTCCACCTCTCTGCCCTCATCCTGGACTATATAATTAGTTATAAACAGGGCAAGGAGATAGCCTAGCAGCTGCACTGCCACGGATCATAAAATATGTTTAGTTCCAGTGCTGCACAGAAACAGACCTCTAAGTGTGATGGGGTCATGTACTGCAAACCTTTGAGGTTAAATTACATTTGTTCAATAATAACACACAACTTTGCCTTAGATTGAAATATGGGCGTAACGATACCAAAAAAATCACAGTATGATATCATGTTATCTAATCCACAATACGATATTTATCACAAGATTTAAAAAAACCCAAAGAGAAATATGGCTTCAACAATTTGCTTTAATAATAATCTGGTACGTACAGTCAGTGTTCTATTATAAAATGAAAAAGATAATATTATTTATCAGCTGAATTATGCAAACAAAACAAGTTTCAGGCATGTAAATGCATCCATCACCAGTTTATGTAGTGGCAAGTTTAGCGTTCTCTTTTTTTGGGTCAGTACTGCTGTGGATGCTGAGTTTCATTAAAAAAAAAATGTTGCTACATGCTCCCACTCCAGAACTGCAGATATCAACACCTCGGCTATGTTAAGTCCAGTGTGAGACTTAAAAAGAGGCAGGGTGCGGAGGACAAATCTTTTCACTTCATAACAGGTCATAACAATAGCTGTAACTGTAATACAGCTCTGTGTGGCCAGTGAGATCCAGCCATCAGTAGTAATTGAAATGTGCTCAGCTTGTTTGAGGCTCCGTGTCACTTCAGCTTTTGTTTCTTGGTACAGAGGTGGCACCCATGTGCGACTTAATTATAGTCGCAAAATGCTGTAGTTTGTATTCAGTGTGTTTGCTAACCTCAGAAATCTGTCGTTGTCCACCACAGCAACCAGCCTTAAGACCATGACAGGAGCATTTCTGGGTGCCTGTGTGCCAGTTAAGTCAGCGTAGCTTATCATCGTCCAGCAATATTTGCAAATTGTCTTGATTTTCTGTTTCTTTCTTTTCATCATTATTTGGAATGGGAAAGCCAAATTGTTTCCACACATTAGCTCTAAAACTCAACAGGGCATCAGTAATATGCAGTTTACTTTTTTAAACTGTGTTCATCTGCCACTAGTGTTAGGTTATTTCTATTTTTACTTACAGCTATAGCATTATGCTAATTGATATATTAATGTGCTCAATACCAAGATAGACAGTATCCTGCAGGTGGATGAGTTTTGGATCAAGGAATTAGCCCCGTGGTACGAAGGGTTCACACATATGAGAGACACAGCTGCAAGATAACAGAAGGAACACAACGCACTCCCTTTGCTACAAGTCAAGGCCATAAGCCATAGACATGTTTTTCCAGTTTGCTTGCACACTAGGCTTATTATGCCAGTTGAGACAGGGAGGATTCTTTCCACAGGGCATCGTCCTCCTCCATCGATTGATTCGTGTGCCTAGAGATTGACCGGTCCGTGCGCCAACGAAGGGAGAGCTAAGTCTAAACCACAGCTACTCCCCACCTTTTGCTTACTAATAGAATTATGCACAATGTTCTACTACAAACAGTATATATTTGTATGCAACAATTATTATGGATCCTTTTCTGGGAGGCTGGTTGCAGAGTAACAGCAATCCGCTGACTGCGATTTCCCGAACAGAGGAGGTCATATGCGCATATCTGTTTTGACGATTCAACTCTCGCATTAAATTGAAAGAGCTTGATACCTGTGTCTGTCCTCTCTCAAATCAATGCTATGATTACATGTACACAAACACTCGGAATAAAGGGCTGATCAGAATAAAAATGCTACATGCAAACACGTCAATTGAAAGATTCTGATCCAATTCGGCTCATTCGGAGAGAAATGACATTCCGATCGAGAGGGCTGGTTCATGCTGATCTTTATTCCGAACCGCGTCCATGTACGCACTTATTCCGATCAAGACTTCCTATTTGGGGTAAAATTACCCTCACTGCACATGTGTGCCCTCTGCCAACGTGACGTGACAGCAAAACTTGGAGGGATGCTCATGTCCTCGTGCTCTCTCCTCTTGTAACGAAGGAGCATTAAGCATTGCTGAGGCCGTAGCTTCATCACGGAGAGCAGCAGAAACTAAAGTAGGGCTTTCAGAACCTGGTGCAGGTCCATTCTTTAAGAGTGTGGAGTTTAAATTGCAGGGAAAAGCGTGAAAGTGCAAAGTAGCCACATCGGCATTTGTTTACAGCACAGGTGGAAGTACAACTTCTTCTTCTGCGGTTATTTTAGGGAAATTAGACAAATCTGTGCATGTCAAAATTCTGCTATTCCCTTTAAAGCTTAGGGCATGTATACGCATGTCATGATGGGATGATTTGATTCTGCGTCCATATAAACAGCGGATTCAGAATTTTCCAATCCCTCAAAGTTCCCTCAAAGTATCTGATTAAGAAATTTTGCGCATGTAAACATAGTTATTGTGTCATTGGGCACTGTCATGCGCACACTCCTGCAGCAAGGAGAAGGGCGTCTGTTTTCTTGGGCAGTATAATTGCACACTCTGCTGTTCAAACAGCACAGACCATGACAATGAGACAGTTTAGTGCAGTTATGTAGTGAATTCGGAGTAATCCTCTCGTGAGATCTGTGAGCTTTAAGCAGAAAATAACCCTGTGACATCTTAGTGGATACTGTTGGGGCCCCATGATGCTATTATGACTTTTTTTAAAATCTTGATATATAATATATTGTTACATATTGATTGAAATCCAGACTATCAGGCATTCCCCCCCCATTTTCTCACATACACACTGAGAGCAAGTAGAGCTCTTGTCATCCTTTGAAATGTCCAGAAAAGAAAACTGCAATATAAGCTGGTACATACGCTTTGGCATTTGTTTACAGTACAGGTGGAAGTACAACTTATTCTTCTGCGGTTATTTTAGGGAAATTAGACAAATCAGACGAAATGTGCAATTATAAATTGCACATTTAATGGACTCTTGGATAAAGGGAATATCAATATCTGTAGTGTAGAAAGCTCATAGAGAATTTATCTGCAGTTTGCTTCGATTCTGCAAAATGTTGTAGTGTCTTTCAACTTACTGTTTTTGGCTCTGATTTCACTTGCTCCTTTCTCGTCATACTGGCAGCAGACAGTTGTTCTTAGCAGCTAAACGAATACTTCCCTCAGACCACATATTAGAAACTTTAGACGAATGCTTATACTACTCCTAATGCTAGTGAGTTGCTGCAACAACTTGCTAGCTTGATCCTCAGCCCTCAGGTGCCCAGAATAACTTTTTACTGAAACATATCATGGCTTTCTGACCCTGAGGTCAAGAAATTGCTTCATAAACAAAAAGTTTTAAGCAGTGCAGTACTTTGCTCTTCCTGATCACATATTTGCTAGTTGTTCGCCCTTCGGCTCAGCAAAAACCGTCTTAGCTAAAACGCATCAATACCTGAGATCCAGACATCTAAAGATGCCTCTGACACCAGTTTGTCCATTTATTTTTCATTTGTGATCAGCATTTTATGAGCATCCTTTGGCATTAGCAGGTCTTTTTTCTCAGAAATCTTTGCAGGACACGTTCCCCGTACAAATTCCTGTTGATGTGAATTAGGCATTTAAATGAAAGCGCTGAAAGTGTTTGGGACCACCTGCTCCACCTGCTTTTGTACACAGAGTCCTCACACCAAAAGTCTGGCCATCTAACTGGTTTCACTGGAATGTGTACGTGAAAGCAAGTGGAGCAGAAGCAAGTGTCTTCATTCACAGCTCTGCTGAAGGACTAATAAATAAACAGTTTTCTATACTCACACAAATCAATCTGTTTTTTCATTAGGTAGGGCAAAAAAACCAAAATGGGTTTGCCTCCACACTCACCATCTTTCCACTGCCATGCTGTAGTGCTGGAGGACCCAACTCATATTAACATACTGATGTTTGGTATGCTGTTAGGGCTGATTAGTCATTTAAACATGCCTTGCTGTTCTCTGCAGATAAATGCTGGTCACATGCATTGGGATTCCAGTACTGGGCTCTCCGAGATCTTTCCCACACAGGTCATTACGTCCATCAGTCAGCTGTAGTTCCCGGTGTTCCCAGCCTTTAATTAGAGAGAAGGATCAGGTAACACATTGCTTCACCAGCCCATCCATTATTAATCGAGACACTCTCACCTTCAAGTCCCTCAGTGTTCTGAGTCAGACTTGGTTAATTGCCTGTAAGGTGCTGCCCTCTCGGGATAAAAAAATGCCTTTACAGTTGCAGAACACAGCGTTTGGGCTGTTTCAGTTTTACTACGGGGGCAGTTTTTCGTTTTTTCAGTAAATATTGCACAAGCTGCCAAAATATCATCTCTCTCTTTTCGTTTCGAGTTTTTATGTGTTGATTTAGAAAGGCAGCAACAGTCTGACAAAAAAGGAAGGGCTGATTTAGAAGTCTGTGGCTGTCTAGCATTCCTAGCACAATTATTCTTTAGCTCATACAGGCTTAGTACAGCGGTTTTGGAAAATATGGCTCCCTACTTCGAAGGCATCTGTGGGTTGGAACTCCAGAAAGGGTTTTACAGCTGTGAAGAGATCATCATGACTGTCAAAGTGATGACCTCACCGGACTCAGCTACTTTTTCACCTTGGTTGTCTGAGGGTGTCACCCTCCCAGCGTATTGCCAATGTGTCCTCTGGGACTTTGTCCATTTTCTCTGCCGGCGCTGATTTTCAACTTTCAATTACCAGAAAAACCATAAAACTAAAGCTTCAAACTTAAGTCATGCAGACTCTCCATCTCTCTTAGACCGCCGTCTCATAAATCACACCAAATACAACTGGTTGCATTATAGGAAATGTATGCATGTTTATCTCTCGTTAGTTTGCCTCCTGTTATTATAAATTCATTAGAACGACACAACATTGTTTCGCGTAATGATTCTATTTGTAGATTCTGTGGTCGTATAGAAAAAACCTTCTGCATAAATAGCAGCTAGTACCGCAACAGAATACTGTGACCACAGTAAAAACGGGTTGGAGTTACTTTGTTTAAGAATAGGTCCACATTTTGATGCTGAGATGTTTTAACCTGCAGGGTTTCTGTCAAAGTGATGGGATACTTAACCAACGAAATGCATCCTAATTACTTTATGTTTTTTTTTCTAGAGCCATCAACTCATGATTAGTCAAAAAACAAAAGAACGAAAAAAAAAATGTTACATTTAAGAAGCTTGAACCAGCAAATGGTTGATATTTTATTTCGCAAGAATGGCAAGCAAGTTAAACAATTCATTAACCAGCAAAACCATCTGCAAATGGTTTTCTTCCAGACAAGTCAATGATTAATTAACTAATCCTGACAGCTCAAACTCCAGTATCCTGCGGGCTGTTGTCAGTACAGAATGTTACCTGTGTTCAAATAGCTACATGATGTAGATGACAGGTAACATCAGCGTTTGTAGAAGCGGCTGCTGAGATGGTAGGGAAGGGGTTTCGGAGGAAATAAAGGTTGGTCCGGACTGTGTTCTTGTTTACATGTTTACATGAGTTCATTGATAATATTATTGACAGTATTTAAAAATACAAAGCCACAAATGCTGTCATCCTCTAGATAATATTTATGTCCAGCCTAGCAGGTCAGTTATGTATAAAGGTAGAAAACTGACTTGCATCTGCAATACATATTGCTTTAGTTTAATAATACAAAGTAATAATAATAACCAGATATTTTGCCATCAGCTTAATTATGCCTTGTGCACACCACACGCCCCTGCTGATCTTATAATATATAGAGTTTTTAAGTGCGAGATGAATTTCAAATCACTGTAATATACACACAAGATACACGCTGCTGCACGATGTGGGAAGAAAACGTGAATACTAACAATTTTTTTCATATTTAAGTTATTTACCTGTCATCTCGTGTTTAGTTTTTTTTCTGATTGCCTTTATGTGCGTTTTATCAGTACTATCAGCTTCTCCACCCATGTTTGCTTTCCTGAAGGCTCGTATTTCTGTCGCCAAAGGTTCGACTCGAAGCGGCGGAGCAAAATCTGTGCGCCTTCACGCGAGAGACAACCGCTTCTTGGTCCTACTGCGGCTTTCTGCGCCGTGTCTGCCAGCCTTCCCTCTTTGAAATGACTGGAGGCGGCTCGTTGCTGCGCCGCGATGTGAAAAGCCCCTTCACGCTCCTGTGCTCTGTGTTTATGCGCTTCCCCCGCATGGTGGCAGTGCTGAGTAGTCTTCCTTTGTTCCCCCTATGTTCCTTCACCATTGTAGTGCCACCATCTACCAAAGGCTACAAACTTTGGCATAACACCAAAACTCCTTTCGGTTGCTCCTTTTGGTTGGGATATTGCAGTGCTTAAAAGAAAAAAAAAAAAAAGTATAAGTTTAGCAGACCCCAAAATGTAACTTAAGTCTTTCATTTCATTATTCAATAATTACGGTGAAACATTTTTCAAAAGCGCAATGGCTCATCGCTGCATTGTAGTGTATAAACACAAGTATAGTGTGTTATTTAAATTGATTAGGCAAGAGACCACAGGCAAAAACATTGGTTTATTATATACATATCAATTTTGGGCTATTTTTGCTTCCCTAACATGACCTTTTTCAGAATAATGGAAAGCAATAGTACAAAGTATACATGTAAGGTGTTTAGGTTTTTATCCTCCACATTTCAATAGCAAATTAGTGTGTATTTAATAAGACACAGCCTCATTCGCATAGTCAAACTACCGTTGCCAAAAAAGTCTCTTAACATGAGTAATCAACAAGGGGAAGTTTCATGGTGATATCTATGACGTGACACCTGCCCTCTGCACACTCTCACACATTTGATAACACATGCAGATGATATTTTGCACACGCAGTACACAAATATGAATATAGCACAAAAGTTCTTTTTTAATGAGAAATTGTCAATTTATAACCCAGATACATCCAAATACATGAGAAACTTGTAACACTGATGCGTGAGTAATAATAATGATAATTTTTTAAGTAGGTGAACTAAATAGCCACACGGGCCATTGTTGTGTACTGTATACTTTTACTATTGATGCTTGACTTATATTTACCTTCAATAACATGCTTTTAATACTTGTTTTAGAGTATTTGGTCATTAAAGTATCTGCATATTTCTGCCCCCACTGAATAGAACATGGTGTCATTGTTAGAAAGTCAGTCATTTCACGTACCAGAGCTACAATTGTTGTGCAATCTCCTTCCATCAGTGAAATCATTTCTAGATTATGGTGGTTAATTTGATAAATTCTCGGTTTATTAAATCACTTTTTTTTTTTTTTATTCAGGTCTTTACTGAGGTGTTTAATAGATGATCAACAGTTATCCATTTTGCCATAATCAACAATTAGTTTATTGCGGAAAGTACTGAATTTTTCAATAATTTTTTTCTGGGCTGTGGCTTTGATTAGTTGATGATTTTTTGTTATTTCCTGCTCCAGAATGTCAGCGTTAAAAAATCCAAGCCCTCTGTGACAAGATGTGGTTGCGTGCACGAATGTCACTTGTAACTGAAAGAGGGAGTGAGAACGTGACCCAGCTGGTTGATAAGCAGCTGTTAAACAAATCAGCTTTTTGCCAGTGTGCAGGTGTGTTGCTCATTGACTGCAGGACGTTTTCTGTGCAGCTGACAGTAACAGAAATCAGCTCTCTTTCTGTGGAACCGGAACCTGAAAGCAGCTGGCCAGTAATTTGTGTATGGTGGTAAATAATGACACATACCAGCACTTGATTGTAAGTATCATTGCACAACTGCAAAGTCTTGGCTTGAATGAAAATTTTCGACCGGTGCATCTTGAGCTTTCGATTGCCAGGGCGTGTGTTTGTACTTGTAGGAGGAGGTTTACACATTTACTGCATTATTGTCGCACCCGAGGGAGATCTTAGGCCTCTTCAGGCATGTTCTCCATCCTGTTCATAAACATCTGCTCATATATGGTCATCTTCCTTCCTCCTTCTCAGTTGCACTGTGTCAGCCTCCTGAACAACCCTCCCCTTCTCCCTTCAAAATGAACTTCCCACACCCCCGATCTCGTGCACACATTTCGGTTAGCAACAGGCAGAGGCGGGAGTTTTCTCTTCCCCATGTAGGAAATAATTTGGTTAATACTCATTTGATCACTGGTTCCGATAGCATGCATCATGACCAGCAAGCCAGCCCTGGTTGCGCACTCTGCTCTTTGCTTTTGATGGGTTCCATCTGTAACCGTATCCTAGGACTGAAATAGCTCCTATGTCCGCACTTGAAGATAAATGTTTTCCTCATGCTACATGTGACCGTTTTATTTCATAGATGAGTTTGATGTGTTGTTTTTAAGAGACAGAACAGTGGACGTCCCAGTTCTTTTGTTCCCATGTGCTGCTATCCTAGGCAGCGTTCTTCTGTTCGCACATACTACAATGTAGTCTTCATTGCTTGTGAAAATAAATGGTAGAATTCCAGAGATTTACATGCTTAATGGTATTAATGTAGGAGCACCTCTTGCTCTAGGAATTCAAACTGAGGTCAGTGTGTGCCCTACATGTGTGCAGATAGTATGTGAGATTAGCTGTTCTATCTACTCAGCTCTAATTTAGACACATGCTGGCTTTGAAGTAGGACAAACAGCCTTGTCAAGTTCTTGCTGCGAGACAGAGAAAGTGTCATAAGTGTGCAGCTGGGGCTCCTTCAGCCCCCAGACATTTTTCATGTTCACCTCTGAAATGTTTTTTTTACAATTATACCATATGCTTTAGGTTAATGCTAAGAATGTAGCACTGGAACATTTCCTATACGATGCTCCGTGGGAAGACAACAGAATGTCCACCACTCTGTCTACACAAAAGCATCAGTGTGAATGAATTATTATTGCAGTTTCACATGGGTTATCTCCCCCATCACCATCTTTGTTGCCTCCTTGGGGCATATTATCAAGCCACTCAACAAGCAGGTCACAGCAGATCTTGTTTCCATGGACAGAATTTTCGCACAACTGCCTTCCCGCATGCTGTCTTCACCCTTGTTGGTGGAGAGAACTTAATAAAGGGTACATAAACATTAGCAACATTAAACGTTCCTCTCTGACCCAGGGAGCTTTTGAGCACAGGGCCTCTGGGGGTGACCCTGGTATCTGTCACTGGGATGTAGGAGGGGGATCCTTGGGTTGCGAGGTGGAGGTCAACCTTGCACCTTCTTGACAGGTTTTGAGATATAGTGAGTTAAAGGAGCCAGGGCAGCACCTTGTCAGGCTATTGAGCCATTACTAAATGATTTTAGTTTGTGGTGGGTTGTTTTGTACTGTTGGAAATGTTGATGCCAAGTGTATTTCACCCCTTGTAGTGGATGGATACATGTCAAAGAATAGCTGTGTGAATGTCATGATTTACCTTCACCTGTCCTCTATCTGTGGTTGGGCATTTTTTTCTTTGTCTGCAGAGTTATTTCTCCCCACGTTGGAGCAGAATGCATGTACTAGTTTGCAGTCTCCCAAAGTCATTGCGGTGTGTTGTATTACATTTCTTTTTTACTCTTGTTCTTAATGTTGGGTTTCTGTGTGCCCTATGTTTTGACATCTCTAGTTTTTAGTCAAACGTACCACCACTTATTTTCCAGGTTGAAATAAAGTTAAGTTGAGGCAAATTAGAGTTTGTTTTTTGTGGCACTTCGAAGCAAGGATCATAATCAAGTCAAAATGTAAGCCTAGCCTAGTGAAACTTTTTGAACGAATCCCTGCAAAACTACTCAAATTTCAATCAGCTTCAGCTGCCCTGTTCTTAGTGCTTATTTGCTTGCATGCTACAACACCAAACTGACAAGATGAATATAGTAAGCATTGTACCTACTATACATCAGCATGTTAGCATTGAGTTTGTAAGCAGGTTAGTATGCTGACATTTGCAAGCAGCCGAATGTGCAGTCTCTTTTCCTATGTCATTCAACCTGCTGATTCATAGAGCAAAGTTCTTCTGCATAGCAACCGCACGTGTGCTATTTAAAACCCCTAAACAGTGCAACAGGGCCTTGTCAGTTACCAGTCCACACATCTGTCTTTATCTGCTTGTCTGCAGCTGTGTCCACTTTGTGACGCTGCTCTGCCACGTGTCGGCCAGACACCCTGACTTTTGCTGGGGAAGCCCTCCTAAGAATGTCATCCTGCAGTCGAGTGGAAGACCCAGTAGCAGTTGGAATGCCACCATGTCCAGTAAAATCTGCTCAGCCACTGGCTACATGCCTGGGATTCTTTTTGACACACTGCTCGTTCCTGCTTTGATTTTTCCTTTTGAAACATTTTCCTCCACCACACAGTGGCAAAGGAAATATTTTCCTGTCCATAAATAAGTTGCCTTTTATCGCTTTGCCTTGCAAGTACACACTCGGTGGTCTGTGTCCCTGTAAGAATGCGCCTTTGATTGATGTTCATTACTAGCGAAACAGGGTGGTATGCTGCTCGGCATTGCAGTCGCGTTCCTTTGGAGTTACACTGTTCTGAAAACAAACCGCTGCAACTGGCCCGCACATACTTTCCCTGTGAGATCCTGGTGGGTGCTGTGAATGAATACACTATTCTTATAGTCTAAAGAAGTCATCATTTGAACTCTCCGCTCAAG
>KV751401.1:1042006-1063745 GCA_001698575.1 Mola mola
CAGAGCTTCGGTTTGAGAAGATGAGTCCACACATGTCTGACCTTTTAAGGAACGGAATTGTCTACAGCCTTCTGCTCTCATAATATATTAATGCTCTCACATTTGTAAATGATTTACTGCGATGTGATAATGTGTATTCAAAAAAGTGTAATGTTTATTTTTCACAACCCTTTTTTTACACACAAGCTTTTTTTATTCCATACAGTGACCTTGTAGATTAGTACATGTGACATGAAAGTTGTGAAGCCCTACAAGAAACATGACTGGAGTCCATGGATTTAGCTGGTGATAAGGGTGCCCCAAATTTAATTTCATCTTGAAAATCGATGGAAATCATATGTTGAAAAGAAAGAATAGCTTACCTTTGTGTATCCTTTGACAATGACAGAATTAGTTCACTGATGACTTGCAGCTGCAGACTTTATGTTCACAAACTGAGTGGTAATGGAGGAGACTCTTAGGGATGTCTGGTTCATTTTCCTTGTCTGATATCCACTATTGATTTGTTAACACTGTAACAGCCACCAGGACATAGTCAAGCTGCTGTTGTAAAACCAGCCCCTTCTTAATAAAAAAAATCTTAAAATGATAATATCAGTTGTTGAGGCATAACTCTTATGACCTGTTAGTCTTAAAAATGCAACAGTCTAATAATGGCATACCTTTCATTGTTGAAACAAAAAAAGGATCTTGAGATTCATAACACCCCTATTGTAAGCATATATGCAGGGCCTAGGAGTCTGATGTAACATGTTTTACTTGTACCATTCATTCTTTCCAAATGGAAATTTGTTTATCATAGCGATCAAGTTCACAATATCACATGTTCTCACTCATCCGAGCGTTGTGTGCACACACGAGCTAAGCATGCGCCCATGTTCAGAAGTGAATGCACTAGAAAGGACACGCACTTTTCACCTTTGTCTTAGTGAGGCTTTTGTACCACATTGTCACACCCTGTTAACAGTGGTCTAGACTGAACCTACAGAAAACAAGTCCTTCCAGAAAGTCCCATTTAAGCTCCACTACTCCAATTTGTGATCTATTGTGTAAATTCTTTTTGCCTTGATACTCATGTCTTTTCGCGTCTTTCTTGAGATACTTGAGATTTTTGGTTCCTTTACTTGTGTTGTGAGTGTTTGCAGTACACGTGTTGTCAAATGATGATGTTTCCTAAATTTGTGTTTATTTGCATGTGTTGCAGTGCATTCAGTGCACTTGACCACTGTAAACTGCAGTGGAGACTGCTGCTAGCGAGGCTGTAATGTGTCACATTTTATCATCCCCCTTACATGCTTTGTCTGTGAAAAATTAAACTGGCTACTGTGCGTGCTGTAAATGGCCGCAACATACAGTAAACTTAAGGGGTGCAACATTTCATCTCAACTACATCCACTGTCATGCTCCAAAAAGTTCATACCAAAAATGGAGAATTTGGGCGTTTTCCAAATACTCTCCTTTCTGTAAACAAGTGATTACACTCCACCGGAGGACCCCTGCTCTTCGTCTGCAGTGACCCTTATGCGCAGATGGGTGAGGTGCATGTTTGGGATTCTTTTTCAGTTAATCACACCTGCTTCATTGCTCGGAATCTCTCAACTCTCTGTGCATGTAAACTCTATCTGGTAATAACATGCAGGGCCAAAGGGCAGAATACTAATGTGTGACGACTGCAGGCGCACGGTCAAGTGGCTTCCGCACTGGAAATGTCATGAGACAGAATCTGCAGCCACTTGTGGAGCCTCCCTAAAAGGACACTTTGGACATGGCCCCTTCCCCTCCCCCGGCTGCTCATTATGGGAAGTTTAGTGCTCACTCAGCTCTGGGGTGCTCCAAAGTTCACAGGAAAGAGAGGGGGGGAGGGGGGGGGGGGGGGGAAAGTGCTTCTGCGAGCCCTCCCCTTGTTCTCACTCTTTCTTTCTCTTTCTGTCTTCTGTTGGTCATTATAAACTGTCAGGTGGCTGCAGCGAAAAATCTCAATCACCCACTGCCACCTTCTCTGAGCGCTGACTATGCGCTGATTAAATCAGCCTCTTTCAACCACTTTCATTTCTCTATTCAGGCTCGTTTTGTCAACATGCTGTATTTGCATTCTTTAAATCTTGCAACCTTTTACAACTATCTGGATACTTTAAATCCAATCTTGTTTTAATTAATCACTTGCTGTATTACAATCTTGCATGCATCCATCCTATCTATGTTGCAAGTGCTGTGGAGCTGAGATACATTGCTCCTATATCTATATCTGATTTCCTTTTATCAATCACTTCTGTCATCAACAAATTATTTAAATTTGGCCCATTTTGACTTAGAACAATATGATCTGTGCACCTTTCAGGACAGTGAATTCTTTATGCCAAACATCCCAATGAAACTTAATATGTTATCATAAAAAGACTCTTATCTTTTAATGATAAGTAGTTTCATATTTCATATAGAAAATAAAAGTGAGCAGTTGAAAACACAAAATGGGTCATTTCCTTTGGACGTCTGGTCAGAAAGTTCTTGATGAGACGATGCATGAAAAGTAAAATTTTATTCTGCAGCCTTTTTCCTGTCAATTTAAATTAAATAGTGATTGTTTCTATTAAAAGAAACAGAGGGAAAACCCACTGGATATACATTTAGAATGTAACTGTGTGCGTGTCATTGTCTGTTAGTTGGACATGTCTGTGTTTAAGGAAGTGGGGAAAAGGTGAGAGGACTTGGCATTGGTGAACTTGGAAGAATGGCGTGTGTGTGTGACGATAGGTCTGGGGAGTAAGGGCTGCCGTTTATCCTGCAGCAACAAACCGTGACAGAGGAGCATGTCTGCCTTTTGGACTGAGGCGTCACTCAGTCCTCCACGCCTTCCACACACCACTGTCTGCATCCCATATTTCTGGTTTGGAAGTGTGATATGCAGCAAGCAGAACATGATTGGCCAGTGTGACACTTAACGGCGGAATGACAGGAATTCTCTGCAGCCTGTTTTATCATTCCCACTCACATCTGGGTACAGAAACAGTTGCCTTGCATGTACAGAGCGCACCTTGTTTGCACGCTTCTCTGTTATTTTCATGAATGCCAGGGTGTTGCATTTGGTTTCTGATTATTTTATCAGTGAGAGCTGCGGCTTGGTTGTTTTGTGCCATGTGAGAGCGTTGGGCTAAAGATGGTGTGAGAATGAGGGCCTGTGGGTTTAGTGAATTCCTATCTAGTGAGCAGAGCGTTGGTTTCTGTCTAGACAAAGCTCAGTTGTCGGGGAGACCTATGCAGGACTAGAACTGCCCCAGGCTCCAGGAAGTATTGGTGGGAGAGAGTGAGGGTTTTTTTCCCCTCCCTGCTCACTTTTCTCTCCTTGGGGGATTTCATCGAATGCAGTCAGCTGCTGAAAGTGGGCTTTTTTGTTGTTGTTGGTGGTGGGAGTTTTTCTCCCATGATAGGGTGGAGACAGTTTGGTGGGTTTTTGCAGAGAAATCAGCTGCATGAAAAACTCCTTTCATGTCTCCCACTCAACAGGAAACAGCAGCCAGGCTTAGTTTATGCACAAACCAATTTATAGTCTGGATGCACACACTTGTGTGAGATACTGTATTCATCATATGTGTGACTTTTTTACCTGACACAAATTACAAAAGCAGTTCCTGAACTGTCTGTTGTTGGAGCCACTCTGTAAGGCTCTATTGTCTTAAAAATGACTGTGTACAGGATGATAAGGCAAAAATAGGCAGCAGTATAGCAGCAGAATAACTGTTGACATTTTTACAACGTGCAACTCCAGTTACTACAACAAGTAAGGTCATCTCTTCATCAGTAAATTGTAATGATTTCCAGCAAAGGATACAAAGGATGAAAACACATTTTTTGCCATATATTGTTAAAAGATGGAAAATGTGACTGTAGCTGTGAGTTAAAAGGGTTAAAAAGACGTTTTTCATTTGAGCTTGACTTTGAATTATCAAAAACAATAAGAGAAATCAAAGGGTAAAGCAAGACAGCTGCTCCCACAGCTCATTTTATTACTCCTGTTAAAAGTAAGGCTTTGCATGCAACAGGTCTGCACGATCGCCCCCACCCACATTCATCTGTATTGCAGCATTTCTGTATTAATAGAAACAGCTGGTGGCACAATGCATTGCATTTGGCCCTCCAAATTTAGCTCTAGTCGTGGTGGGGCACTTAACTTTGTGTCAGCTTTTCATCTCTCCTCAAATAAAGTCAAATCAAAGCAGTATCTCCCAAATCTTCTGTTTTTTTAAACAATCAAAGAGACCAGCGAAGCAGATGAAGAAATTTAAGCACATGCATGATGATGCATAGAGCGAGGCACCTGGTTCAGGGCTTTTTTTAGCTGCTTTCCCATGACTTACAATCCCATAAAAAGAGTCACTCGAACTTCAAAGAGAGCCCTAACCCGTGGATATTCATTACTTTACTCATGGGAGTGCACAAAGAGCCATAGATGCACTTATTTCGAAGGAAATTAAAAGTACATTGCTGAAAGCTTTTAACTTTGTCAGTCTGTAGGCTGTATGACAGGACACGCGCGCTCAAAAGGAACCTGTTTTCTTGCACTTGGCTGGACAGAAACTCGAGTGAGAATCTGTTGTTCCACAGCTGACCTCACCCTCAGCACATGAGCTGTATGCCACCGCAGAGCTGACGTGAAAGGTGTACATGAGAGAGAGAAATGACAGCCTGTGACTCAGCGGCAGGGAACTCTTGTCTCCCGTTATAGTCAGCAGCGCAAACGCCAACGGCTCCCGTGTCTCTTTTCATGTTGGCTGACTTCACACGGCAGCTCTTACAAGCACCAGCCATGATTTCTTTGAAAGTCGGTCACCATCAAAGCTTGTAATCGATGATGTCCCTGCACGGACTCAAAAGATATATCATCAGGCATACAGGTTGTCTCCACCAAAACTCAGAGGGGACACTGTATGTTTGTTTCCTTTTTGGGAGGTCTTTTTCCTCTACACCCCTGACTGGACTGTCTGGCTTCCAGATAGCATCAGCCAGTCTGAGATTAGCACTCATGGGGGTGCAGTTAAACTTGTTAAAGGCTTTGTGCTCCTGTTCGGCTGCCTCTGTTTGACACAATGCTAAATAGCTAAGGTGAGCGTGGCATAATGCTGATAACCTCTGCAATGTCACAGTGACTCAAATGTTCTCAGGCTTCCCAGCCTTTTGTAGATGCAGTCATAGATCCTGGACCAGGGACAGGCTACGGAGCCTACTGGTGTCGCTGTCTGGCAGTTTAGTGGTTAGATAATGGGAGCTGCTCATTGTAACACGGCCCAACATTTTTGGAACTGGACAGATGATAAGTAATCACTAAAGCTGCACTCTGCCTGCTCTGTTTGTCAGTCAGAATGACACCTCTGTAATCTGTGAGCAGAGTGCAACTTGGCTTGCTTGTCCTGGCTTTTATTACACTATAAATGCTGTTTCTGTTGTCACTGGTGAAGAGAGATTTAATTTAATTTAATTTATTTGCAGATTCACATTAGTTCAGTACAGTGATTGCCATGTGAACACTGTGTTTGTTGTTGTGGCTGCTTTTGTTTCTGATTGGTCTCTATCTAAAACACTAAGATAGATTTTTTTTTCTGTTTTATAATTATGTGCAACTTGTATTAAACTGGCAGGACACATCACTGCATCTCTACTTGATAAATAACACAAAATTGTAAAAATTTTCTGTCAATTGACTTAATAATGTCATCTTCACTCATCTTGTGTTACACCGCTGAATATGTGTATTAATTGACTGAAAATTATTGACAATCTATTTGGGAGTGGTGACAACCTGCTGATCGTGAGACTCTGTTGTCAGCTACAGCATGTTTTGTGATGTTAAACCTGGAGTGCTTCTTTTCATATGAACGGTCTCATGAGCAGTTACCTTAAAGTCCTGGAGAAAATAGCTCACACACTGCTGATTTGACAGATCATTGCCAGATAAACTTTTCTGTATTTCACATTGCAACACGGTTGGCGTCTGTGGTGGAGAATATCATGCATTTTGACTGCCTGTTAGCCCAACACTAATATTGTGGTCTGGTCTTGTCTTGTTACAAAAACAAAACATGCATTCCATGTTGTTATTATCAACGACCTAGTTTCGGATTGTCAATGTCTTGTCTTTATCATGGACAAAAATGTTGACGAACACTTTTTGTTTTTGATAATGAAATTAACACTGAACTATTACAACGCTGAGCTCAGCAGAGACAGAACCTGTCTTGTTGGAAATACAACAGCATGTTGCATGCCCTCCTCAAAGTGAGAATATCTGAGTACAATGGGGAAACACTTGGTCATACCTTTGTTTGATGCATCGGTCACCACTGAAAAATGCACATCTTTTAATATAATCCACGTGTCTGTACAGACTTCAGTGCTAGAACATTCTACACAAAGCTTTGAGTGTTGTTATCCCATTGGCACTGAAAATATTCATTTCAACTAGTACTCCACAGTCTGTAACTGGTGATGCTTAACCGCATGATAAACATAACAAAGCTCTGCCGCGAAGATTTTTTTAATCTTGTGGTGATGAAGCTTCTCAGAAAAATGTATTTAGTGAAGAGGCACCTGTGGCTTGTCTGTTCATTTTTCATAAAAGCATAGCATAGCAGAAGTAGCAGATTGAAGCAACAAAAGAAAAAATGAAAGAAATGATTTGAGAAGAAACTGATAGTCATTTGGAACATACGCAGAAAACAAAAGCAGCTGACAAAACATGACAAATGAGAGTGTAAACCTTCAATAATGAGATACGAAAATATTTAAACTTTAACCCAAAAGCATGAATTTGCCAGATGCCAATTAACACAGCAAGAATATTGCCCCACTGTTCAGCACATACATGCAAATTTTGTCCTGCTGTTGATCTCAATCGGTCATTTCTTGCAAAAACTGTGCAGAGCCCCTCAGATGGTACTGTGGGAGCCCACCTGTGTAAAGCCTCACTACCACATCAAAGAAGAAAATACTCTGCTGCAAGACTTCAAAGTTTCTTTTTTCCTAAATGCTTTTTAGTGTGCCTCATGTTTACATTCAGCACACATAAGTACACATGCTGGGCGGACACAGATACCACAACTGAAGGCATTCACACACACACTCTTTTGGCAAGAAGGATTTGAAAAGCTACAAAGGATTACACACCCTATGGTGTCATAAATGTCCCAGCTTGTTTTTGCTTGTTTTGCTGGATTTAAGACTCTTTACATTCATTTGTTAGGCTGAAGTCTTGATATGGAAATTGATAGATAGCATAAAATACTTTTGATGGTGTTCTGCCTCAAGCTAAAGGTTTCCATGCAGAAATTGTTAGTCACATATAATTTATTAATGGTTAACATAATCAACATTAAAGCAATAGGTCAGATCTTGAGATATACGATTATTTTCTTGCTGATATTTAGATGACAAGATTGATACCACTCTCATGTTGAGGTTAGCTTAGCTTGAAAAAACAGCTAGCCTGGCTCATTACTCCCCACAAAACCGCTTCCATTTGATGTTGTTGTCTTTTTAAAGTTTTGTAATTATAGCATTATGGTATGTTAAGCCAACTGGCTGTTTGCTGCCACGTCAAATTTTATGTACAGATATAAGAGCATCTCATCATCTTAAGAAAGTTATGTAACTTTCTTATGCTAATGACTCAATTTACTTAACGCTAATGCCGCTACACTGAATTTGTTCATTCATTCAAACGTTAACTTGAAAAAAGGCTGCTAAGAACAAAATCTTTTCAAGATTGCCATAAATAAAATACAACAAATAATATTAATACTTTATATTTGTTAAAAATTAGTTTTAACTTCAAATAGTTATTGTTCGACTACAGCTTCGGAAAATACATGTATACAGTACATACATAAAACATACCATGCAACAAACCACATACCAAAATGATTGCACACTTTGATTGCACATTTACTGTAAAGTCTCCACCTCAGCCAGTCTCAGTCCTTATATGCTTATTTTCAAACACCGGATACTGTAGTCGTCTGACCTTGTGTATTCTACAGCATAAGAGAAGTGTAAGATCTCTAGGCAGTTTGCCAAGTAATTGTTTGAAATAAAGGGAATGCAGTGCTAAAGGCGAACAACAATGAACAATTATGGTTATGAATTCAGCAATTTGCTTCCTGCTGTCAAATATCTTATTTCTACATACAATAGTAACAGAAGTTTTACGTTTAAGGTGTTAAGTTACATAATTTACCGTCTTGGTTTGATCAAATATACTACATTGTCTCAATGACAGGAAAGGGCTGTGGAGTTTCAAGGATATGTTCTATTTATATTCCATCTTCTGATATTATTGACATGACCCACCTGGATTACTTCCCAGTCATTTGGCCTGCAGAGAGTTGTCTAAAAACAACTTTGGATTTCAGACAGTTCGGACAGCTTTGATCTTTAATATGAAGCCCATTACCATGGAAGTACCATTCCCAAAAAATAAGTAAGTAAAAGTATTCCTCTTGTTTTTTTTTTCAGCACAAATGCACTGCATGGACAAATAAAATGCAGAAAGTGCATGTTGGTGAGGCCCGCTAATAAAAGCAGAGTAAGAGTTCTATAATGCCTCCCAACCAGTAGGGTGTAAAGCTGGACACCACATTTCCCTGAAACATGGGATTACTTGAAATTCTGCACATTGGAGGCTTACCACCTTACTGGAACAGACCATTCCTTTAGAGGAGCTGGACTACAGAGTCAGTATATGTCCATGTGGGTGCCCACACCAGCCCTGATCTGACCTCGGGTGAGTTCTTAACTCATTCCCCTCTGCTACACTGAATACTGCAGACAGTAAACCACATCTTGCATCTCTGCAGGGAGAAAAGTCCTCACAGCAGCAGTTCTGTGACTACTGCTGGAATATACTGTGGTGGCTTTAGTTTTACTTTAGAGCAACACTTTAACTTACCTATTGCACTTATTTTATATATCTTTTAGTGAGTTCCAACATGATCTTATCTAGCAGGAATAGCAGGTATAGATTAATGCACAAGACTGTGTTTACATTGCGACGTGCAAAGAAGCAGCAATAGAGTGAAAGCTAAACGTAATCAAATGGAGAGGGCAAGTCCTTGGGTCACTTGAGTGATTAAATTTAATGTCACAGATCATAATGATTGCATCTCCACAATCAAACGACAACTGTGGCTATGATCTTGTACTTTTTTCTCTTTCAAAACATGAAAGTGGAGTGTTTATCACCTTTGATCAAGTGCTGTCATTTCTAGACAACACTGCAGCTATAGACGCAACAATGGAGTGCAGTAAAGTAAACACTTGGCTTGTTGAAGTCCTTTACAGTGCATTATGCCTCTACTTTGTCCTCACGAACTTGGAGAGCTCGACAGGATTTGCTGGCCTAACACAGCCACCCTGTAGGCATTATAGGGGGCTGGGGGGAGTGATGAAGCTCTCCCTGTGCCCACTCACGCCTTGTCGGTGCAACTCAGTGCTTAAGAACTACACGTGTTAATGTAAGGGCCTCCAAAAAATGTTTTAGTTTGTTTGGAGTCATTTATTTCATATGTGGGTGAATTTATTTGGAATAACTATATTTCCCACAATGCTTTGTGTGTCTTGAATTGTATTCTACTGTTGCTTGTCCAATGTAATATCTATTTGGTTTGAGCGATGACCTTTTCAGCCAGACACAGACTGTTTGGGGAGTGACCAGGGAAAGAAGAGAAGAAATGAAAGAAAAATGAGAGGACATGGAGGAAAAGACGGTAGTGTTTTATGGAGAAAAAGTTTGTTGCCACAAGGGAAAGTGTTCGTTGACTCAAATGCTGAATGAGTCTTGGCACGAATGCAGTCCATAAGCCTGTGTATCTCACGGTCCGCCTGTCAGTTTCACCGAGGGTCGACAGAGACCTAGATTAGAAGCTGTTTGCTGCTGCTGGTGAACGCAGATGCTACACCCCGGATCTGCAAGAGAACCGGATATCGCCCGTGGAATCCTGCATCGTCATCCTGTCGCTGTATCATATTGTTCCTGTGCCATTGTGACTGCTGAATGTCGTTTGTACTGGTATAGTGAGGAATTGGAGAGTCCCTTGGGAACTCAACTAAACCTGATTCCACTGTTTAATGACGGATTTGTTTTTTCTCATGTGCACCAATTTATGGGCCCCAACAATAAAAAAAAAAAAAAGAAGAAAAAAAAAAGTGCTTGTTAACAGCTGAATTATTTTAGTGTTGACACTATAACCTGAGTTATGGCATGGTTGTATGAATCAATCCAAGTCCCTGTTGAGGAAATGGAGTTGTTGTTTACATTCAGAACATTTGGAGTATTTTGGTAAATTTTAATTTATTTTATTGGAATTTAATCTCAATTCAATTCCAATAAATTAAATCCTAAATCCTAAATTTTTATTAAGTTCCCACCAGGCAAATTTAAGTTATTGTTGAAAAAGTAATTTATTTTTCTGTTTTTCAAATAAATTTTTCTGTTTTTATCATTACTTACATGGTTGTACTGCATAATTTATCCATTAGATATAAGCCCTTAGTCATACTAGTAAATAGGAAAGTTATTCGGATCAACATCAACAGCTAAGTATTCAGAATCCTGTTAAAACACCAAATAATAATAATAATATCAGGTCAAAAAAGCAAAAACTATGAAACCATCTTGTACAGAATAACCTGCAAAAGTGCAGTTGTGGTTTTGATGTCAAGTTTTCCATTGAAAAGCTTCATATAGTCCTCGGCTGCTATATGTTTTCTGTTTCTTTTGTTGCCAGCCTGCGTGTGTAGATTCTGTTTTTAAAACCTTGACGCCATATTTTATCAGTTATACTCTGGAGGGGTAACTGGCGATACTGCTTCCTGTGGAGGAAGCGGAAGGGAGTGTGTGGGGGGATTAAAGGGATGCATAGTCTTGTCTCCCTTTCAGTCAGTGATATATACCATGTTTCATCTCCCCTCCACTTCAGTGTTTCCTACTCCTCTGCAATATCCTGGACCAAAGCACAGAGCAAACATAAACTACACCACATGTCCAAGATTATTTTTGTCAGTTCCATAAAGCCCCTTTCTGGTATGTTTTCTTTGTTTGTTCAAGAAACAAAAGCTGTGTGTTACCAGTGCTGCACAATATGTTGGGTACATAGAGCATTTTTTATTTATTGCTTAACAGCAAATGTACTTTGTTCTACTTCAACTTGAACACGTGATGTTCTTATTGCATGAGAAGCTGTTCCTGATTCTTCTAAGGAAATATGTTTGTGCAGAAAACAAGCAAGAAGTACTACAGTTACTTCAAGGAGTGATGTAATGGGCCAGTGAATGCAAACCATTGAATCCTGAAGGTCAGAATTGTGAAATAGGAGTCTGTTAGATTGGACCACAACTTTTAGAGATATTGAGTCAATGCCAGATTAAGTCAACTGACACTTCTGGAAAGTGTCCCATTTATAGACACCATTGTGCAGTAATAGTTGTGTAATATTGTGCAAAGCTTCTCATTCAAAAGTATACTGTATATATTTGATTATCTACATGTTTATTAGTCATATTGGTTAGCATAAGCATTGTCCCAGGGGTAGCAATGCTAGTGTGTGCACTATTTTTTCTGAAATATTTAAATATTCAGTACATTACTGTGAAATATTGACATAAAGACATGCACAGTCAGCAAGTGATAAATCCTATTGACTTTTTGCATTTTTTTTTTTTTTTTTTGTTCAGTACTACTAGCAGGTCAGAGTTTTCACTTATCCTTCGAAATGTCTGGGTATGCACTGGGATAGGCTTCAGCAACGTTTTTCTTCCCCATCAGTACTTAGATATAATTTTTTATGCTGATGACACAATTTCATTTGCCTCTGGTTCTACTCCAGCTGTGACTTTTTACTTAATCAGTACAATAAGGTGTGATGCTGACAATATATTTCATGCTCTTCATTGTTTTCTGCAACACAAAGCTGTATGGACTTCCTCATTGAAAAAAAAAATTGTTATCTCAAATCATTCATTAATGAAGCTCCACATGTAACACTGTAAAGCTACCTTACACCTGTCATAAATATCTTGAGTAAATAATATTTTATGTTGTAGTAATTAGCCAACTTAAAATATTCTTTATGTACCAATTTAGTAAAGGTATATTTTAAATGAGTTTGTTTGCAAAACTTTCAGGTTATATGAAAACAAAGATCTCATTGTCAACTGATTCATTACTAAGATTTGTTTGTTTCATTTTTGCAAATACCAATACCAGCAACATTACATCCATATCTGTAATTAATGTAATCAGTTTAAGTATTTCTTCCCTTGATTCCAGGTTTAAGCACAGTTGTCCCAAGTGTGCCATGTCATCAAAAATGCAGAGCTCCAGTAAAATAGCTCAGGCAAGGCGAACGGTGCAGCAGCTGAGAAGAGAGGCCTGCATTGAGAAGATAAAGGTACCTATTTATTAACAGTCAGTCAGTACACATTGTTGAAGAAAATCAGTGTGGACTATTTGGACAATGGACTCTTTTTCTTTGCAGGTGTCCAAGGCGTCATCAGACCTGATGCGCTACTGTGGAGGGCATGCCAAGAACGATCCATTGCTCATGGGCATCCCTGCTTCAGAAAACCCTTTCAAGGACAAGAAGCCTTGCACTGTTTTGTAGGGGAACACTGGAGCTCTTGCTGCTTTAATTTTGTTTCTCACATTGAGAAACGATGATTGGTACACTGTTCATAACTTATTTTTAGGCAAATGCAACCCTCCCCCCAACCTTTTACATGTTTGCTTCAGATCAAGGAATTTATTTGTCGTTGTCTTGCAGTCAGACAGTAACAACAAAGAACAAGCAGAAAGAAGTCTGAAGATGTGGGCTTGGACCAAAGCTTTGGCTCAGACAAAGATGAGTAAAGGTTTATATACAGGTTCAGTGTGGACAATGTTTCTCTGCATTGTTATCTGATAAGATGGAGACAACGGAAACAGACCTCAGTCAAAAATATAACCATATAATTACTACAGCATCAATCTCCCTAAATTGCTGGTCTAATCAGATCTAAGCTTTGGTACTGTATATTGAGACTTTTGACTTACAGTCCAGACCCGCTTTTTGGGAAAAAGACCGCCTACTTCAGATGAATCTAGTGCGTAGCTGAAGTGAAATTTAATTACCAGAGGGAGAATTCTCTTGACAAAACAGTCTAGATTTAGATTTTTTAAATCTTTTTTTTGGTTTGAATTTGCCTTATAATGAATGTAAAATGTTCAGTCCAACTTTCCCTGGAAATTAAACATACAGATTAAAGCACCAGTATGGAATTTCTGGATTGTGCATGTGCCTTTTGCATGAGTTATTTTCTGACTTATACAAATAGACTGCTTTATTTGGCCATCACTGCTGAGAAAAAGACACACTGTGCCATCTAACCAGGTCTTTTGTCACTATTACTATGTACCTTTTATTTGTTGCTAGTTTTTTGTTTTCTGTCTGCAGAGCTTAGGCTGTTTGCTCTTCTATTCAGGCACTTTGGAGTGTGTAAACACCAGATGACTGTTATACTCTGAAACATTCCTTGTTTACAACAAGCTTACTTTGATTTTTATGAGAACATGTGACCTGCAGTGTGCAGCTGTGACTTTACGTCATTTGTATGTTGGTATTCATGCAAAATATAAGCAAATAATTTAGCATTTTTTTTACCAGCAAGGGCCTTTAAACCTCTTGACTACCTATTAGTCACTTCAGTAATGATGTCCAATACTGTGAATACAAAAAGCCCGAAGATGAAGGGAGTGTATAATACCATAGACTATTAGCTTCATGTACTTCAAAACATTTTTCCAATGGTGAAATGTATACAGCGGATCCATAAGTAGTAATGCAGTATGCCTGTTCATGAACTACAATGTGTGCTTGCTTTTAATTGTTTAATATAGTTACTTCAAAATACTGTATAGGATGCAGTATAGGTTTTATCCAGGTCTCATCATGTTTACAGATGTAAAAATGGCAAAATCACTTGGTTATTTTTTTATTTTATAAAGGGGGTAAAATTCCAGGTTGACAGCTGAGTTCTGCTTGCCATTGAGTCGGGTCAAGTGTATGGCAGGACCTTGATATGCGGCTTCTCCACCTGATCACTACTGCATGACTGGCCCCAGATGACACCACAAGACTGCAATGCACATATCCAGGATATTTTGCCTTAATTTTTGTTCGTTGGGAGGACATGGAGATGTGTAAACCATCTTTGTTTCAATGAATTGTATCAATTAAGTAAAATCTTTAAATCCACATGTTCTGACATTAATTCAACCTTCTGTATTTGGATTTGGATTTTTACCTGTGATCATGAATGTGTTCTTATTGGTGTTCTTATTTGTTATATTCTGCCTTTAATTGTTTGTGGTAAATTCAAATAAACAATGAAAAACAAAAGTATTTTGTCTGTCTTAATTTCTAAAACAGAATATTTAATGCTATTTGACTAACCATGCACTGGACAGTCACAATTTTGTGTGAAATAGCCATTTGTATGAAATAAGCTGCGCAAATCAACATCTTCTATTATTCATTCATTCATTCATTCATTTTCTACCGCTTATCCCGTTAGGGGTCGCGGGGGGGGCTGGAGCCTATCTCAGCATCTTGGGGCGAAGGCGGGGTACACCCTGGATGCGTCGCCAGTTCATCGCAGGGCTGACGTATAGAGACAAACAACCATCCACACTCACATTCACACCTACGGGCAATTTAGAGTGACCAATTAACCTACCCCCAGATTTGCATGTTTTTGGAATGTGGGAGGAAGCCGGAGTACCCGGAGAAAACCCACGCAGACACAGGGAGAACATGCAAACTCCACACAGAAACGTCCTGACCCAGAATCGAACCCAAGACCTTCTTGCTGTGAGGTGACAGTGCTAACCACTGCACCACTGTGCCTATTAATACTTTGGAAAATGACAATGTTTAATGAACAAGAAGTCATGCGTGATGACAGCAGTAACATCAAAATTTTCCAGTTGCTCTTAATTCCATTGGGTTTCTTAGCGTCTTTCAGCTTCTTGTTTTGTTTTTTTTTTATAGTACACAGATTTTATGTCTTGAGTTACCAACTGTACACTACCTTCCCTACATCAAGTACCAGACAAAATTGGCAAGTCTCTGGTAACCACAATATAGCATTTACTTGAGATTACGGAGACCAAAACAGAGCTAAAAAGGGAGCAGGAAATCATGACTCTAAATTAGTGATGATGTTACTCAGTTTCCTCCGGAGGATTGCAATTCTTTACCAACATGTTAGCAATGTCAATGCTATAAGGTGCTAAAAGGTTAGGGCTGTGTTCACAGCTGCCAAATGGCAACTAAATCAAATCATGTTGCTTTTAAAAAAACCATAAGACTTGTAGCTCTGTTAGATTACAGGTGATCAAATGGAAAAACGACAGAGGATACCACCTGATCAGAAGTTAGTTTTGGAGTGTTTTGACCGCATTAAACTTTACAAATCTTGTTGACGATAATGTGAGTCCCTGTGGCTCACTTCCTGTAAGGGTTCAAGCAGAAAAAAAATGATATCTAACATCCATCTTCTACCGCATATCCTGTTAGGGGTCGCGGGGGGGCCTGGAGCCTATCTCAGCATCTTCGGGTAAAGGCAGGGTCATCCTGGACAAGTCACCAGTTCATCTCAGAGCTGACATAAAGACCGACAACCATCCAGACCTACGGCCAATTTAGAGTGACGAATTAACCTAACCCCCCGTTTTGCATGTTTTTGGACTGTGGGAGGAAGCCGGAGTACCTGGAGAAAACCCATGCAGAACATGCAAACTCCGCACAGAAAGGCCCTGACCCAGGAATCGAACCCAGGACCTTCTCGCTGTAAAGGGACAGTGCTAACCACTGCACCACTGTGCCACCCGACATGCGGTATAAATTATATTTAGGCCTATATTTAGGTGATTGGCCCAATACTGCTGCAGCAACAGCCTGTACAGTTTGTGTCATGGTGAAGCTGAATGTAAGGGTTTTGATCTTAGATTGCAATTCAATGGTGGCAATTTCCACACATGTGTATTTCCTGCTGGTATTCATGACATGGATCTGTTTTACGGTTAGTAACGCTTACCTGAAGAAAGAGATCAGATCGTAGTTATTCATCCAATTAGTCAATAACTAAGTCTGTTGTTAATTGCCTAGCCTTCGGAAGCACTGAAGGATAGATACAGGTCAGGAGAGCGTAAACATTGATATTTGCTCTAATTTCTCATGAAGGTGCTTCTGTGCCCCCAAGCCATGTGACCAGTCTGTTAGGCAATAATCTGGGCTCCTCTGAGCAACCCTTTTCTGTCCTGCCTCTTGCTCTTCTTCTAAGGTGTATTGTTACATCTGTTGGCCCACTTTGAAGCAACACCCTCTCCAGTCAGATGATGGATAGCAGCTTTGTAGCAGTTTGCAGTGATTGTGTTACCTGTCAGTGGAGCGCAGTTCAGGGAAAGCCTGTAATCCACCATCTCCAATATCTTGTAAACTTCCAGTGGCCCCTCCTTGTGTAACAGGAAGGCTGTGGTTGTGGACAAAGAAATGGGTCTCTTCTATGATTAAAATTGGCTTTCAGCTGTCATTTTACACTACATTTGTGCTCTGGAATTTCTGGAATTATCATTGCACTTCTGAATAAGAAATCTCAGACATTTACTTTTTTTGTCTCATCTAGAAGCGCTGGGCTCCGCTGAAACCTAAGCATCACTGAAGAGCGTTCTGCCCCTAACTGTGGAAGTGATGAACAATGAACATCTGCATGTTTTTCAGTTGTCGTTTGTGTACATTTTATCCATTTGCCCATCTGCTTCCTTTAACTTAAGTCAATTTAACATGAGCACACACCCTTCAGTAACACTGTCACACCCTACACTCTTCCCCAGTCTTCCAGGCGGTCTGGCATTTTGACCCAGTTTTTTCCTCCTCATCTGCCAAGACCACCCGAGCGGCTGGTTGTCCTGGTTAGTATCCCCTGGGTGTACAACACATCTGCAGCAGCTCAGCCTGTCTGTGTATGCTGCCTGTTAATTACAAGTGTTACTATTATTGGTAGTTGCGGTGGTGGTGCCTCTACTCACAGGGCTATTTTTGTGCCATGAAGCTAAAGTACAGTACAGCTCTAGCAATGAAGGCCTGAATAGCCCTGACTCATGCACCCATTGTCTCGTGACTCTCTGCGCCTCCCCTTTTTCTGTAAATACCAATAACTTCTGGTTTTCTCGTTTTGCAGAGAATGGATCAACCTTTGCTGAGTTTTTTCCTTCTCCTCCTCTGCTATTTTTACTCCAGTCGGCAGTAAAATTAGCTCTGATGCGGACGCAAAAGGATGTGAGGAATGAGGACCATCCCACCCAGATAAAGACTACAATGGGAATTCTCCTCCCTTCACTGCAACTACATCATTAAAATGTGCAACAGGTCACATACAGATAGAGTTCCCATGCAGGGGTAATACTGGTTTCAAGGAACTGTGTGCTAACAGCAGATTTTGCACTGAACGGGTCAGTCACATGCTCATGAGAAAACAACTCTCCAAAAACAAAACAATACCATTTTGTTTTTGGTGCAGGCTGCAGAAAAGGTTAGAAATGTGTCCAGTAAACACTTGAACTGGACAGGAAAAAATCCAAACCCTGTGGGGCAACATGCAGAGCTTCGTATGTTATGTGGAAGTGAGGCACATGCTGCTCTTCGGGACACTGCGTGATTTCCTACAAACATGCCAAAACCTGTACTACCTGAAAATCAGCAAAGCAAAGTTCAACCGTGTGGACTGCTGCTTGTTTATTTCATTCAACTTAACACAGCAGATAAACATGAACAATGCACAATAAATACAATTCATTAAATTAAGAACACATAAAAACATCAGTAAGTGGATAAGTCTAAAACGTTGTATTGTCCTTAAAATGGTAATAATAATAATAATTATAATAGACAGTGAAAATTTTCCCTTCTGAATTCTCAAAGTGACAAGTCTTAAATGAATTGATGTGCTGTTAAAAAAAAAATGCTTGGATTTGGTGAAGCGCTTATGGACTAGTCCCCTCTGGTTTGGTCCAGTTCTTGTATTGTTAGTACAGTTCTTGTCAAATGAGACTCTCTGTCTGCATCTGCCCTGTGCTGCACTTGCGCTCACCACCGTGTGAGCTTGTGCATTCCCATGACTCAGTTTCCTGGAAAGGCTCCTTTCTCGGCAGAGAAAGGCCCAATCATACACTGGCAATCGTGGAACCCAGACTGCTGACTCACACTTCCATGGCCCATGAGCTAACCCATGGCCTGGTAAATTCGTTAAATTTTTGGTCTTCCTTGTGTTCTTTTTTCCCCTGCCCCTCCCATCTCTCTCTCTCTCCGGGGCACTTTCCAAAGAAGTCCAATACAGACACTGAAACAGGCCTTGTGCAGTTACTTTTCCCACAGTACACAGGATACATTAATATTCCATACAGTCTTCATCGGTCAGGCAGGTTGATGACAGGCACCCACTGATCCAAACAGCGGCTGTCTCTGCAGAATCTGTTGACTTTGCTCAGAGCTGGGTCCTTCCACAGTGATGACTGAGGACTCTGCAAAAGAGGATACAAAACAGTTGCTGATTCATCAAATATGCAAAACAGACTGAAATGATACAGATTGCATGACTAGGTCTAGCTACAGCTCCATTCAAGCACTGGACTAAGAGAGCCATCAAAACTAAAGGGAGTTGACAAACACCACTTACAGTAACGAGAACACAGTGCAGGTCCATGGGCTCCCCTCCAGGTTTCACTCCTCCCACTAACTCTGCCAGCCGCCTCATGTTGCTCACCCGCAGGATGTTGATGTCGTTCTCGCAGCAGAAAGCCTGGATTAAAGTGAAATGAATCTGGAGAGCCACATCTTCCTCCTTGTCGTCGTCTGTGGCCAACAGACACAACACCACATTGTCTGGATCCCTGAAAGCAACAAAAAGAGAGCTGTCAGAAAGAGCAGTTTTACCGAGGCTTACGCTGCTACAGTAGTTCCCTTATGATGTACTTACGCATTTAGGGACTTGGCTGCCTCATACACTCCGACTGTGATGCAACCCTGAGGCAAGGCAGAGCTCAGCACCTCCTCTAAAGCTTTAGCTACCGATTCCATCCTGAGAAAGACACATTTACGCAAATGCATTACAAAATCTGCCAGCAAAATACACGAAAAGAGATGATACTTAAGGTATTTTAAAAATGTATTCCAAATGATATTGAAATGAGGCGTTAGTTAATGGTGTAACGTGGCGTGTCTAGCACACGCTGCAACGTCTAATAAGACACAATTATAGTAATTTGAAGATGTAACCCCTTGAACACCGCTAACGCTAGCTTAAAACAAGTAGCATAAAGTTAACTACAGCTTGACGTGATGAGAGCAGTTATCACTAACTGTCGGTCGCCGCCGACAAAATTACAATAACGGCACTAGACATAGCAAACACAAGAATGTATTTATCGACACATGAAGCATTTTACAAAGGCGCTTCCAGTTCAGAGTAACCGGAGTGAAGTTGCTGCACATTAAACACAAGTTAAAAACCAAAGTGGGAGATACGTGCAAGGCGCGAATGCTAACCTATCTGAAGAGTTTTCTCCACCGCTTTCTTCAAAAGTCATGTTGCACATGCGAGTGTCTCGATGTCCAAGAATATCCAGAGTGCTGTGTGGATGCCTGTTGGAGATACTGAGGTACCGTGCGTGCCCGCTGGATGCAACGTCTTCACTAGTAGCAGCCGTCGTCCTCGCCGATGATTTGCATAAGCCGGGCCCACTGGTCACGTGACACGGCGCGTCCCCGCTGTGGCGCTGGGACTGCAGCGACACCTTGTGTCTGTGTACGGAACATGCATACACCGCATCGGAAGCCATCACAGAATTAAAAGATGCAATGAAATACTCATTTTGAACATTTTGAACGACATTCGAATGAGAATTCCACCAGAAAAACTTATTTGGTATTATCATTTGTAGTACTGTTGATCAGGCATTGCTTTACGTTTGAGCCTATGTTAGCTTTTCAATTTTAAGAGTTAATAGTAATAATTAGTTTTAATATAATCATATTGAAGGTGAATTTTATCCCGATTTTGTGGCGCCCCTTGGAGGCCACGGCGCCCTTAGCATTTGTCTATATTGCCTAATGGGCCAGCCGGCTCTGCCATGAGGCCGTGGTAAATGTCCTGTATTTATATAATGCTTTTCTAGTCATTGTTGACCACTCAAAGCGCCTTTACACCACAGGTTTTGCATTCACGCATTCACACACACATTCATACAGTGGCTCCCTCGCAGGATGCCACCTGCTGATCAGGAGCGTGAACCATTCACACATTCACACACTGATGGAGCAGCATCAGGTGCAATTTGGGGTTCAGTGTCCAGTGTCTTGCTCAAGGACACTTGGACATGTTGACTGCAGGTCAAACTGCAACCTTCCGATCACTGGATGACCTCTACCATCTGAGCCACAGCTCCGTTGATATGCTGCGCACCTCTCTACAATAAAAACTCAGCGAGCACAAGCAAACACGGAACAAATATAAAACAAAATGTTATACATCAGCATCACAAACCAGATATCAAGTCTCGCCTTTGAGAAAAGGCCGTTTCGAGGGCATATACACACCAACGAAACACTCCTGAGCGATAATCTATTGCCTCTGGCTCGTTCCGGCGGGCTTCTGCTCCCTTGGGTGCAGGCTGGAATGAAGGTGTGCACCATGAAGATTTGAGAGGTGAGGTGCATTGCAAAGCTAGATGGCTGGCTATGTAGAGTCTAAAGCCAGAGTGTTTAGTTTGTTTTGTTTTCAGACGGACAGATGCGCTGATTGACTGCAGTATTTAGGATTAACGCGCGACTAACTGGTTAACTGGCGACTTTCAGCTAAATGTCGGTTGTAGATGTTAGAACAAATGTGAAACTTTAATATATTACAGAGGTGTCCATGTGTATGCATTTTAAAGTCCTTCATTGGAAAACATACCTGAGTCGTCTTTGGAGCATTATTGTCAAAGCATCACATATGAATTCAGTCGCCTTTGTACCTTTTCTTGTTGAAGATATTGGAAGAGGGAAGAGACAAGTCAATCTTCCTATCTTCTGTGGCACTGGGTGACCTGTGAATTTCTTTTATGATGGGTCAAGCCTTTCATATAACATTAGAGTCAAAGTAACATCAAAGACATCAAGGATTCCAATGATGATCATCATAGGGTGTTGCCATGGAAACCATCAAAATAGAAAAAAATCGCCGTGCAGCCACACATGCGTCACGCAACAGAAACTCACAAATAGCGCAACTATACGTGTTTGCGAAGTTTGTTCTGGCTAAAGTTGATGTAGCTTATGTAAAATCTATTGGAGGGGCTGTGAAAGTACGTGCTGCTCGCAACGAAGGAGATTTCAATTCAAATGGGTGTCTTTCCTGTGCTGAAATGTCTGCGCCAATAAATTTTTATTGGGGGGATGCTGATAAGATCTACATGTGTCGCTATCAAATTTGGTACATCAAGGTGAAACGTGCAGCGACTTAGGGGGGACTAGCGAGCCCCGTTGCGCCGCCCTTCGGCCAAACCGTTACATTACATACATTTCGCAAACTTTTGAATGTGCAAACTTTCAGGAATTCTCGAGCACGTGAATGCCCTAAAAGATGCTATTTTGTTCTACAACAACAACTACTACTACTA